>CAIGRL010114317.1:0-12569 GCA_903798325.1 Fraxinus xanthoxyloides
AGAAAACAAGTAGGAAATACTTAGGAGAAAACAATAATTTTTTCTCTCCATAATTTTATCCCTCTGCTCACAATTATTTCTCTCTAAAATGGCTTCTACATTTTTCTTGAAATTCCAACAATCTTTTTTTAAGTGTCCTTTCTTGCCACAGTAATAGCACTTGGCATTCTTCTTACTATTGGATTTTGATCTACCCTGATTTTGGTTCCCACTGGGGCCACGTTCCACTGATCTCCCTTTCATCATTGTCAAAGCTTCGGCTTGCTGTGAGCCTCCCAGTCTATTTTCTTTGCTTTTGCGTCGACTTTCTTCTTCAAGAACTGCAGCTGCAATATCATCGAATACTAGAACTTCAACGTTGTTGGTTAAGCTGATGATGAGTTGATCATATGAATCAGGTAAACTTTGAAGTAGCATTTCAGCACGTTCACCCGCTCTTTGTTATGCCCCATTGCTGTAAGCTATGAAAATAAAGTGTTGAGGGTGTTGATGTGGCCAGTCATCATAATTGACTTCATCATCCGAAGGGTGTAAAGTTTTCTCCGCAAGAAAATTTTGTTGTGTAATGATTTGGCCTTGTACAATTTTGTCAGAGTATCCCATATTTCTTTTGCTGTTTTTCTCCGCCACACTTGACAATACTCTACAGGCTAGTGTTAGGTGTAGATTAGCAATAGCATTGCCATCCATCTCATACCACTTGTCGTTGTCAGTGATCTCATCGGACCTATCTCCAATTGCCGCCAAGCAGTTATCTTTCCTCAAAACTGCTTTTATTCTCATTTTCCACAATAAGAAATTACCGCCATTGAACTTCTCTATTTCCTACTTCGTTGCCATTATTAAAGATGCCTCATTTCCACTAACTGAATCTAACTGTTGCACGAAAATTGGCTATAAACCTGGCGCTTTGACACCACTGTTTTTTATTGGATACACCTAACATCTCCTGAAGTAATTGTCAATAAAAGACACAAAGTATTTTACTCCTCCTAAGGACAAAATTGGTGCTTGCCAAACATCTGAATGGATTGGTTCTAAGATATCTTTGCTTCCAGCAGAGGAATTACTGAATTTTAATCTGTGCTGCTTACTAGTAATACACTGCTCACAAAAGGGTAATGAAACCTTTTTGAGCCCTGGAAGAAGCTTTTGTGCAGCAAGAATCTTCAAACCTCGTTTTGACATGTGGCCAAGCTTACGGTACCACATCATTGTTAATTCTTCTGCCGAATTTGCCAACGCAGTAGATGCTTTTCCTTGTTGTGTTTCTCATTTAAGCATGTACAAATTTGCAACTATTTTTTCTGTTTTCTTCATTACAAGCACGCTTTTAACTATTTTCATGATTCCATCTTGAATATAGATTTTACACGTACTATTATCTAATTGTCCCAAAGACAATATATTTTTCTTCAAGCCTTTCACATGTCGTACCTCCTTGATAGAGTGAACTGTATCATTATACATTTTCAATCTGATGGTACCAATACCAGCGATCTCCGAGGCATGTTCATTGCCCATAAACACAGATCCTTTTGAGATAGGTTCATAATGATGGAACCATTCGCTCATTGGTGTCATGTGCCATGTAGCTCCTGAGTCCATAAGCCAGATATCAGAAAACTGTTTTTTACCGTCAACAACTGTTGTTGCCTCGCTGTATAAAGTTTCACCATCATTTGAGGTGCTTGCTACACAATTTTAAGCTTTTCACGTCTCAGGACCTTTTCTTTTGGTTCTTTTGTAGCCTCGTGGAAAGTTGACTACTCTTCATCCTCTGTTACTAGACAATATGTGACATTTCCCTCCGTGATGTGCTCTGAGTGCTAAGTTGATTCTTTTCTCTCCTGAGTTGACTGTCAAACTTGTGGAGTTGCAAACTCAACTTGTTCTTGTTCTTCGTGCTCTGATGCCGCTTCAGAAGAATCTGGAACTTCTTGTTCTTGTATTTCTTCAACTTGAACTATAGTAGTTTCTAGTTTTTCTTTTGAAGTGCTATCATTTTCTTTTTCTTGTACCTTATCTTCAACAAATACAACATCCTTGCTGATTAGTACCTCGCGGGTAGTGGGATCCCACAGGCGATACCCCTTGACTCCATCAGCATACCCTAAGAAAATACATTTCTTGGATTTTGGATCCAGCTTTGATTTTTCTTGGGCGTTGTACATAACATAAACAGGACTTCTGAATGTAAGTGAGAATAATCAACTGGCTTACCGGTCCACATCTCCATTGGCGTTTTCAAATCAATTGCGGTTGATGGTGATCGATTGATCACATAAAAGGCGGTCTTGACTGCTTCTGCCCAAAATGACTTGGCCATCCCTGTAGTTCTCAACATTACTTTTGTCCGTTCTAACAAGGTTCTGTTCATCCGCTCTGCTACCCCATTTTGTTTTGGAGTGTATGCCACCGTGAGCTACCTTTTGATACTTTCTTGTTAACAGAAGCTATCAAATTTAACAACAGTATATTCTTTTCCATTGTGTGTCCTCAAACACTTGATCTTCTTTTCAGATTCAAGCTCAACCAGGGCTTTGAATATTTTGAAACCTGGAAATATATCTGCCTTATTTTTTATTTTTGAAGAGAAATTCAATTTGCCAACCTCTTTGCATTAAATGAGTTTCTTAGTCATGAAGAAAATGACTTTATCCAACATTTTCGGTAAACAGTATAACCATTTTTATAATAATAACTGATCACGCTATAATTCAATATTTGTGTTTTGACTCTTTTCCTTCCTACCGAGTAGGTTTTCCTTGGATGATACGGGGGCAAAAATATCAGTGGTGCAGTATTTTCGACAAAAGTACAATATTGTGCTCAAGTTTCCTCACTTGCCTGCAATTCAGGCTGGCAGTGATATAAAGCCTATTTATTTTCCAATGGAGGTTTGTTTTGATTATTCTGTCTGTCAGGTTTTCCATGGACCTGTGTATATAGCTATAATGGTGTGTTCTTTCTTTACAGGTTTGTAAGATTGTTGACGGGCAAAGGTATTCAAGGAAGTTGAACGAGAAACAAGTTTCTGAACTTTTAAAAGCAACCTGCCAACGTCCACAACAAAGAGAACGAAGCATCATTGAGGCATTGATATTTAAGATCCCAGCATTTTTTCTTTTCTCTTTTATTTCTATATAGGTATATCTCAACAATTATTTCGATAAAGCAACTATTTGTTTTATAATGATTTGGTTTTACTTGTAGATGGTTAACTCTAACAATTACAATGGTGACATGCTTGTGAACAAAGAGTTCGGGATTCAGGTTAGACCTGAACTCTCATCCATTCAAGGAAGGGTTCTGCCAGCCCCTATGGTAAGTTTTATCAATATTTGCTTTCTGAATTACTTTAATCATACTTCTTCTGCAACTTCTGACTTTCTGCTACTTTGGATGTCAGCTGAGATATCATGATACTGGACGTGAATCTCGTGTTGAGCCAAGAGTAGGAGTATGGAATATGATTGACAAGGTGACTGTTCTTAACTGAATGATGTGGCGTTCATGCTGTTTTAACCCTTTCAGCACGGTTATCATTAGAAGCATACTGGGATTGTTTCTTTATTCACATATATGAAAGTTCAATAAGTGATTGAATGAGCACGTTTACAAATTATTTAAAATAATTAGATCATTAACCTACATTCTCTCACTTATGACTGCATGTTGAGTTGTACTATCTGAATATTATTGCCTTTTCTGTTGCTAAAGTTGTCTTCAATGAAAACATTTGTGTTCTTTAGAAAATGGTTAATGGTGGCAAAGTGGAATTCTGGACATGCATCAAATTCTCGCAGAGATTCAATGTTGATTTGGACAGATTCTGCAATGAATTGATTGGCATGTGTAATAGCAAAGGGATGGTATGGCCTTTTAATTTCTGCATTGAGTTTTGCTTTGGCAAGCATTCACTATACTTCAAATGTTAGTTACAGCACTGTACTCTTGTGCTTGCTTTTAGGAATTCAATCCAAGACCTTTGGTTCCTATTCGATCTGCTCATCCTGGTCAGATAGAGAAGGCCCTCTTTGATTTGCACACTGATTGTTCAACAAGACTGACCAGCTTGAAACTGACTGGGAAACAACTTCAGTTGCTAATAGTCGTTCTGCCTGATGTCAGCGGGTCTTACGGTTGGCTATAAACATTTCCCGATTCAAAATTTCTAAAGTGATTCATTATCTTGAATTGTGGCATTTTGTTTTTCAGGTCAGATCAAGAGAGTTTGCGAAACAGAGTTGGGAATCGTCTCTCAATGTTGTCAGCCAAGACATGCATCCAGATACAATAAACAATATCTTGAGAATGTTGCTTTAAAAGTCAATGTTAAGGTTTGCTGGGATATCATGTGCCCGAATAGTCAACTTTGATCTTCAATTTCCTTTCTACTCTAAATAAATTGCTCCTTATCTTTCACTATTTTTTTTTTCATGGTTATATTTCCATCTAGGTTGGTGGCCGAAATACTGTTCTGGAGCAGGCTATTATTGGAAGAATTCCTTATCTTACTGATCTCCCTACAATCATATTTGGGGCCGATGTAACTCATCCTCAACCAGGGGAGGATTCCAGCCCTTCTATTGCTGCGGTATGTTGGAACATCTTCTCTCTGTTGCTCCTCCCCTCTTTCAAAAAGGACAGATAAGAGTTGAGACAGTATTATTTACAGGTAGTGGCTTCGGTCGACTGGCCACAAGTAACAAAGTACAGAGGGTTGGTTTCTGCACAATCTCACCGGGAAGAGATTATACAAGATCTCTACAAAACAACTGAAGATCCTAATAGAGGCACTGTTCATGGTGGCATGATCAGGTCAGAAAGCCCTCAGCATTACCTTCTTTTTCCTCTTCCTCTCTTACCAATCACTTCCATTTTGTAGGGAACTGTTGGTTGCATTCTACAAGTCTACTGGTCATAAGCCCCATAGAATTATCTTCTACCGGTTAATAGACTTAAATCCTTCTTTCAATTGTTCCTGTGTTTTGGTCACATGCTATGAAATGTAATGCTGATAATTTTTGAACGACAGTGATGGAGTTAGTGAGGGGCAGTTTAACCAAGTTCTTTTGCATGAAATGGATGCAATCCGGAGGGTATGTGATCTATTGGTTTCTTGATTATTATTTTTTGCCCTTTAAAAGTATTCAGTTTACTTGGTGTGTTGCTTTTCATATTGCATCTCAACTGGGGCTTTCTTCAGGCATGTGTTTCAATTGAAGAAACTTACCTACCACCTGTTACCTTTGTTGTGGTTCAAAAAAGGCACCATACACGTCTCTTCCCTGCCAATCATGGGGATCGAAATACAACAGACAAGAGTGGAAACATTTTGCCAGGTATGAATTTTTTCGGTTCGTATATGGAGCAGGATCTGTCACTAGGTTTTTTTGGCCCTGTTTCTTTTAAAATACGTTCTTTCAAAAATCATTTTAACCCACACATTCTTCAATAAAATAATATTTTCCATCACATCAATAACTTTTCCTTACTTTTTAACCACATATTTCCCATCATATCACTATTTAAAATACATTATTTTCTCAATAATATCCATCAAACACACCATGTGGTTTGCTTCGATCACCAGGTACTGTCATTGATACCGAGATATGCCACCCCAGCGAGTTTGATTTTTACCTTTGTAGCCATGCTGGGATTCAGGTACTTCGATTCATGCTGTTTAGTCAGTTTACAGGCATCATTTCTTTGTATATAGGTACATCTACTAAATAAGAAATGCATATAGAGCGTAGTTTATCTTTTATAGGATATCTATTGACGCTTTGCTTTAGATTTCTGATTTATTTCTATACCTCAAACAGGGAACTAGCCGCCCCACACATTACCATGTGCTGTTTGATGAGAACAAATTCAATGCTGATGCTTTGCAGCTGTTAACCAACAGCTTGTGTTACACGTAAGATTCCACTGCCCATCTCTGTAACGAAATTTTGGTTTTATGAATGACAAGCTCTACTTGGTATAAATATACTTGAATTCTCACTCTTTCAGGTATGCTAGGTGTACTCGATCGGTCTCTATAGGTTAGTTAAGCCTGTTTTCATTGTGTTCATTTTACTTTGTTTTCTTACGTACAAGATTTGTTAAGATTAAGATTTTCAACTGCTGATATTTTATCTGGGTTCCTGTGTAGTTCCTCCTGCTTATTATGCCCATTTGGCTGCATTCCGTGCTCGATACTATGTCGAAGGTGGTGAGCTCTCTGACAGTGGATCTGCTCCTGGAAGACACGCAACAAGAGAGAAGAATTTGGAGGTTCGCTCACTGCCTGCAATCAAGGATAATGTCAAGGATGTGATGTTTTATTGCTAGAGAGCACTTTATTTTATAACTTCAAAACTTTGAACAAGTGTTTGGAAGTTTTGGTGGGTGATCTGGCTAGCAGTAAGACTTTTTGTTGCGGATAGTTTTGTGCAAAGTGCAAACCTTTTCATGGATATCTTTTTAATCTTGCTGCATGCAAGTTTGTCATTTACTGAGACGAAATATGGGGTGTTTTTAATGTATAATTTAATATGTGTAGCAAGATAAAATGGCTTGTTCTTCTTTCAAATACGTCACGTCTCTATTATTAAGTATGTTGTGGATTATTTACGAGCTTGAAAATATGAAAATTTTTGGGGAAAATTTGGCCCATGTTTGGTGGCCATTATTTCCATTTTGAAGAGTTTTGAATAGTATTTCTTAGGAGAATGCGTGGTTAAAAGGTAAAGAAAAATTTTAAATTTATGTGCAGAATATTTTATTGTATGAATGTGTAGATAAAAATGATACAGTAGTGAATAGGGTAAGACAATGAAAATCAAGTAGGAATTTAGAGAAATTGACTTCTTCAGATTTTATGAATAATGCTTCTATGATTTCATTAGTCAATTGTGGGTGTGCACATCAGTTTGTGCTGTATTAGAGTATATCATATAATGATGATATCATTGATGTGATCACACGATCTCTTATATAATGAAATGAATACAAACTTCTACAACGGGAGTTGGAACTAGGTCTTAGAATATTATTGATGAAGTCCCTCAATAATTGGTCCATATTATTGATTTGAGTATATAACTATCATGTCACTCATAAATTTATGTTTTGACATTTTCAATAGAGCGTGGATTAAATAATTCTTTCAAATTTACAGTAGGAAGTTAAATTAGCAAATAATTTATCTCTTGTTTGAGCCACGTTTTATCAAAAATTCATTTTTAACCACAAATTCTTCGATAAAATAATTTTACACATAAATCAAATTTTTTTCTTATTTTTAACCACACATTCTCCAAAAAAACACTATTCGAAAATTTATTTTTTCTCCAAAATGGGAATCAAACTATGGCTTAATAACGTATTCTTACGTAGAAGGATCAACATCGTATGGATATGAGAACATATTTAGACGGTTTACTTTCTTACTAAAGATAAGACTCGTTCACTCAATATTTTAAATTTCGGATTTCTATATTCTATTCATTAATTGAGAAAATAACTGAAATATTGTCATCATAAATTCTTATAAAAACTGCAAAAGGCTCTTTATTCACTGTCATAACAAGAGTTCAATGAATGGAACAGATTAAAGCAGACACCTTACATATACGTGTAGAGTATACAAGTCATCCTGCTTATGAATATGTATAAAAGATAAATGAAATAAAATTACTGATTTCTCAGCAAACTGTCACTGTTTAGAACTCCATGTACTTCAAGACACAAGGAAATTCGTACCATAGCAGGGTAAAATTCTCTAAGTTTTCAGCTTCTTTCATCGTACCAGATTCTACATTATAATAAAGGAGACCTTTGCCTTTTATTGAAATAAAAACCAGCTCTTCAGCGTGACCAGCCAATGCACTTGTTAGTGGCACAATGGTGTTGCATATAGATGAAAAACTGAGGTAATATTCTGAAACCCACACACTATTTTTTGGGTCTTCCAGCCTCCACATTTTCACAATTGCTCTTCCCTTCGAACAATGCGCCAAATATAAACACTCCTTTAACTCTATCGAGTAGGCAGTGGTATCAGGACTGAGCTTTGGGCATGAAACGATTTGGGATTCTTCCTCATCCAAATCCAAGGCAAGAATAGAATTGGTTTCGAAAAAACTCTGAAACGTTGGGTTAAGTATCAGCCAAAAAATCATTCCATCAACAAACACAGAAGGCTTGCTAAGAAATTCATAAGGACGTGTCTCAGTTAATCTCCATGAATCTGAGACGATCAGTTAAGACTGAAGATTTCACACCCCATACTCTTTCTGCAATCATTCTTTTGCATGAACCACATAACAACTTTGAATTCTTTTGCAACAGATGAGTACCCTAAACCTACACCTACATGACCAAGATGATCAGGATCAGATTACAAATAGAAATTTCTCTCTCAACCAAACATAAAAGATTATGACATGAGATTACTGAATGAATAAATGTATTCGTAATAGGGAGACGTTAACTGTCCTGAATCCTTTCGTTAACTGTGTCCACGATGGACACGCGAAGAGTGCAATCTTCCACATCCGGATCAAAATATCCGTCTGCAAGACTACTATTCTAGATATATAGATAAGATTTTTGATGAAGACGTTGGCGGCGCAAAGCTTTGACAAAGCCAGGATGAGGAGAAGATATCAAGCTATGCCATTCTTGGGAAACACTGGTGAATTTGCAAAGAGACTTCTCAGGGGGTAGCACGTCTATTAATAGGTCTGTTGGTAGTTCATTCAATCTCAATTCTTTTCTTCGCTACGCGTTGTTCTTCCATCGAGAAACGGAGAAAGATATTTGCTCTGTGTATATCTCTTTCTGTAGAGGGTTGTGATCAAAGAAATCTTTAAATTCATTTCAGTATTTATAGATAAAACTTTCTGATGGCATCGTTTTCCATCTGAATTCGTAGTGTAGAAGATTAAATTGAGTAGGATTAGGAGTGCACAGTATATTTTTCACGATTTAAAACCCTAAAACAGTAGGAATTGTAAACCCTAATTTTGCGCCTATCAAAAAGATAAAAAAACACCACCCTTGACAATTAAGTAATATGAAAAGACAAAACAAATAAAAATAATATGGACGTAATACTAAAAATGAAGCCGATGAGATGGTGTGAGAATCTGAGATGGAAGAAGACAAACATTTATATATTTTATTTTTGTTATATGAATTTTCATTTTCATATTTTAATATTGCAATTAAGAGACTTTTTATTTAACCTTTTAAATTTTTTAATATGCTGATCAAATGAATTGGATGGAATTCATCAATTTGAATGCCATTTTTTTTTTCTTAAGGTCACAACATATATCATTAAAGAATGTATTTTCAATTTTTTTTTTCTTTCGTAATTGGTTAAGTATCCAAATAAAGCCAGGTCGCCCAGCTCGAGGAAGTCAAATCCTTAAGTAAGCACCCGTTTGGTGGATATTAAAATCAATTTTTTTTATTTTTTTTTTTTTTATGAAATTTTGATAAAAGATGATATATTTGTGATTGAAAAATTATGGATTCCATGAAATTTGCGATTAAAATTAATTGTTAACTTTGACTTATTTTATTTTCTACCATGTAAGTTGGTTGATTTAAAATTGAAGTTGTGCCAATTTAGATATTCAAGTCATGAGTTGTGATATTTCTCTTAACAAGATTGATCTTTAAAGATGAAACAATGATACAATATTGTTGTAGGGTGGAAAAGGAAAATTCACATTAAGATAGGCACAATTATTTATTTATTTATTTTTTATACCTAGGTGTCTACCTTCGACGACTAATCCTGAAATCCACGCCTTGACCCCTCAAGACGCAGACTGGTAAACCACGGAATATGAGCACAATTTTGATAATAGCATGAATTGACTTTGTGGACATATTGAGTTGCACTTTTTGGATTTTATTTACTTATCTGGTGCTAAAGTTGTCTTGAAAATATTTGTGTTCTTGTTTATAAAAATGGTTAATGGTAGCAAAGTGGAATTCTGGACGTGCATCAACTTCTCGCAGGGAGTCAATATTGTTGATTTAAACAGGTTCTGTAATGAATAACAAGGGGATGATGGTATGGTATGACCCGTTAATTTCTGCATAATACTATCTAAGGAAGAGTTCATAACTAAGAAGTTTAGTTTTATCCATTTCAATTTTAAGAGATTATGTTTAAAATTTCAAATTTCAGATATTTTTTTAAATTTTATTTATAAATTAATTAATAAAACACATATTTTATTAATTAAATATATTATTGTCACAATTTCATATAATTTGGTCACAAATTTCATATAATTGGTCACATGTCACAATTTTTATGTCACAAATTATTTTATGGTCACAATTCAAAAAAAATTATAGGTCACAATTTATTCATCGGACACAAATAAAAATTTTATACGTCAAAAATTATTTTAGGGTCACAATTTAAAATTTTTATATGTCACGATTTGTTCATCGATTACAAATCAGAAATTTTATAGGTTATAAATTATTTTACGGTCACAAATCAAAAATTTCATAGGTCACAAATTATTTTATGGTTACAAATCAAAAAATTTATAAGTTACAAATTATTTTACGGTCACAATTCAAAAAACTTATAAGTCACAATTTGTTTATCGATCACAAATAAGAAAATGTATACGTCACAACTTATTTATCGATTACAAATCATGAATATTATAAGTCACAATTTATTAGACACTCACAAATTGTGAAATTATCGATCACAAATTAACAATTTTTTAGTTCACACATTATTTATTGGTTACAATTTATATTTTTTATTGGTCACATACTGGTTATCGATCACAAATTAATGAATTTAATGGTCACAAATGACCAAATAATCTGTGACTACCACCAAAACTTGTGAGCATCACTTCACCACGTCCACCAACAAAACTTGGAACCTTCACCACCACCCCCATCCTACAACAAAAAAAATAAAAATTCCCAACCTCACTATCATCGCCGGCCACCTCCAACAAATTTTTAACTTCAAATCCATCAACACCACCACCTCGTTACCACAACCACCAACAAAACCACCTTCACCACCACACAAACAAGATCCAACATCGTCGCCTAAACAACAGATCGCCTCTCAGAAATCAACAAAATCGCTGCTCCCATCAGCACCACCATCGTCATCATCGCTGCTAGAACTACTACCACCACTACCTCTCGACAGCAACATCATCTCAAACAAATCAACACATCGCATAAAAACACCACCACCTCACGACAATCTATCGGTACCACTGCACAACGCCGAGCCACCACCACACTGCCAGCAACATAGACACAGACATAGCCCTAACAACCCACCACTTCCAGCCATCCAAACACCACCAAAAAATCAGATCCAAATTTATCAATTACAACCACGACCACTACCAACATTATACCACCTCTGCCTCCTCCATTTCCTCCTCCACCAAAACCCATATCTCGAACCATAGCAAAAAATTAGATCCAAAACCAGAACGTAGCCAACATTACCACCACATCTAAATCACCGCTTACACCACCCATCACCTCCACCAACTACTAACATCGTCAACAAAATTATTTCACAACCTGATCCGAAATCAGATCGCATCAACTGTTGTGGCAACAACAATGGCATCATCGGAAAAATCCAAAACGAGATCTAATCCACTGCAACGCAATGTATCCGAAGGCGTCATCTCTTCTTTCGACACAGCGTCCCGCGCGCAGTGTGTCATAATGCCACAACGTGATGTATTCCGGCTGTATCATTTCTTCCGACAGTGTTTTTTGGACTAGGCAGAGGTTGCGCGACGCACCTGTGGCGTTCCCAAGCATAGGCACCTGGGGCAAAGGTCCACCCCTTTCCGGTGGTTGTGTGAGAGAGAGAGAGAGACGGTAGGGAGAGAGAGGTACAAATGGATAGAAATTTAGGGTATTCTGGGAGTTGGAATCGATTTATCTGCTTTAATTTTAAATTTTTAAAAATTAAAATTTTAAAATTTTAATTATCATCTCTTGTGAATCTGAATTTTGAAATTGAAAGTTTAAAATTCTAGTTGAGTGTAACTTCCGTGCTTGTGTTTTGGATTTCCATGTACAACAAAAACCATCGTCGGCTAAGCAGCTACACTGCAACTAAGCAAATGAAGCATAAAGTTCAAACACTGGGAGCATAAGCTCAGCAGCATTCCCCGTTCGTATAATTTATGTCCCTCAGAAATATCATCTTCTATAGATAAAAATGTTGTAATTACATTATTGTCGCATAAAGGGAAATTAGGATTCCCATATAATTCCAGTGCACAACAGAACCACAATGGTCAGGGTAATTATATACTAATGACGAAGGAGCAACTGACAGCTGCAGTTAAATATACATGACAGAGCTGCTGGTTGCTACAAATAAAATCTGAAAAAACGCTATAGATAAAATGGTTTTAGAAATCCACTTTCATGGATGCTATAGAAATGTAAAGATCCCAAACACTAAAATATGCAACAACAAAGCTACAAGGGCAGTTGGTACTGCATTGTAGTGATTGCAGGTTGAAGAA
>CAIGRL010114336.1:0-13420 GCA_903798325.1 Fraxinus xanthoxyloides
TTTTTTTTTTTTTATGTTTTATTATTGAGTACTACTTGACCCTCCATATGAAATGTATAGTAAGATGATTGGATACAATTTGGCAATATTATAGTAAAATTAAAAGGGCTAAGTCTTATTCATTGTACAATTGAATCCTACTTTGTAAATTGATCGTAAGTTGATAAAAAAGGATTAGACAAAAAAAAAAGTAGTATTATTCATTATACTGTTCAATCATATCTATTATTAATTTCTAGACATGAAATCAACAGGAATTATTACAAGTGTTCAATTGAAGGATGTCCAATAAAAAAGAGGGTCGAGAGAGACAAAGATGATCCAGGGTATGTGGTAACAACCTATGAGGGCATCCACAACCACCTCGGTCCTTCTCAGTTCTAATGTGAATCAAACAGTCGGAATTCCATTAGAATTTAATGATGTAGTCTTTTCTAGATTTCCAAACAGTTTTAGAATTGTTATAGTTAGGTTGTTATAATTGTCCACTCGCATCCATCCCTAAATAAACTTCGAATTTAGATCATAACAAGATGCTCCCTCATATACGATCAAGTAGATGTATCGATTTCATTATAAGCAATCATACCAAATTCTAAAAATAGGGCCAACATGAACCTATTTTTCACTGAATATAATTTTAAATATTTTTTTTATATTTTTATTTTTATTAAATTTTAATAGCATCATCCCTATTTACACTCGTAGAGCCATTTATAAGGTCGATGGGCCCTTATCTCGAGTCGAAATCAACTTGTCGATGTTTTACAATCGACCCAAATCAACTGTGGCTCTATAAATACAAGGCTAACACTGGCTTAGACTGAGCTTTTTACGAATCAGACTAATAGGCGACTCTGGTACATTGACTCCATTAGTTATACATTCAAAAGTTTCGGGGATAATTACACCCACCACCAAATAAAACAATGTAATTTTCGAATTACTATTTATTCCTTTAAATTCTCATTTTACTGCATTTTCAAAACCAATCAAGTTTTCTCTTTCTTTCTCACTATCGCTACATACTGTAAACACACCGTCGATATGCACCACCACCACCGAACTCACTGTCACCACCATCCCTAAAAATAATACTCAACCCCACCCCCATCACCCAAACACTTTATATTATTTCTATCACCATCAAGCCACCACTAACCATCCTGAATCTATATTGTTATCATCACACCACACCGTCAATGTACCCCAATGAAACACTACGTCAAAAAGCCACCCATGATCTAAAATTTGAAATCATAGTTGTGACCAAATATCTAAAAACACCACATCTTTGGGTCTGAACTCAAAGTCTCATACAATTTTGAGCTTTTTGTTTCTTATTTTTTGTTTGTATTGTTGTATAATAATTTGAGGCATACTTGAAAATAAGTTCTCGCACATGATGGGCTTAACCCAAACCATAAGTGACGACGAATATCACACGTTGGGTCTTTCTCAAGGTCTATCTCACAAAGATCCAAACGACAAATAGATTGTACGACCAACGAGTACATATTAGAGCCCAATATTTTATAAACATGTTAAAGATATATAGTGGCTCTATTAGAGGAATATTACATCTCAGTCTCACTATATCTTGAACTCATTTTCCAACATTAATTCAAGTATTTTCGATCGTTCTAATATTTATAGAACATATTTGAACCTCATATCGTATCATTGTATTCACAATTGTGTTCTATACCGCTAAATGGTTAATCACAATTGTACGATCGGTGAATACAATTACAAATGTTGTTCAAAATAGTTTGCATTTCCTACTTGAATCCTTTAACTTTAAATCAGTTACTTCCAAGACATATCTCATCAAACCGAATCAATCATAGTCATTTGTAACATACTAAAGTAGCGACACTAAAATAAAATCTCAATAAACAATCAAAGTCATAAGGGTATATATGAGGTTATATAAACCTTAAGATCTCACGTAACGAGGAATTAGAGATCTATTCACTCATTTAACCCAATATTAATCGTAAAAGTACACGGGTATGTAACACGTGCTACGATGTTTTCTCCATTTTTAGGGTGTATGTCATATTCTTTATAAACAAATAACATTATACAGATCCTTGTTCAGGAATTCCCCGATACCTGACTTGAGTTTTCCTTATGTTAATTCCTACAGACAATCTCAAATTGAGAACTTGATCTGGTTACTAAGCAGGTTTAATGGATAGCAAAATACATTTCGATTACTTATTGTAATCTCTTTTTGATATCTCATCAAGGCGATCAAATCATGTACACAACATGATCTTTTTGTCTCATCTTAGTATATCCTAAAGTATCTAAGGTGATTGTTCTTTTGAGCGAACCAATCTCAACCTGTTCGACACACTTTATACATGCACACAAATCATTATCTTGTAATCCCAACGATATATTACACATGAACTCAAAATTGTTCATCTATGTGCACATAAAACTCAATCAAGAGTTTTCAGATACAATAAGTATTATATTCCACTCAATTCTAGAGATTTGACATTACCAACAAGGATAGATGTAGACATCTTCACAGTATGATGATTAAATATCATACTTACCTAGATATATCGCAAAAAATACCTTCTTTGCTAATATCTCTCATGAAAATATCATCGAGTGTTTGGCTCTATCGCGATACTTGAAATACTCAATATATGAGATAATTGCATAATTGTCATGTATATCATATTTTCAACTAATATCATTAGATGTCCAATACATCCATACCAAATAATTTCTTCAATTGTCAAGATATATACTACAAGATATGCTTCACTACTTTATATAGCAATATTACACAAGTCTAATAACTATTTGTGCTTGAAGAATTCTCATCCTTAGTTGACATTTGCATATCTATTTCAATCTCAAATTATTCATTCGACAACAAATAGAATAACTGAAAGCAGCACTTTTCAGATATTACAATACTCTTTCTAAGGATAACATTGATACCTATTAACTAGATCCATGTCATGATGAATGTTAGGACAAATATACATCATAGCATACTTTTAACTCCTAACCATACTAGATATGCTTCTCTAAATATTTCTTTGTGTACTTACGGAGTTTGGACATTTATGAAAATTCATATAGTCGCCTTCCGATAGAAGAGTATTAACAGGGTAGCAATTCTACAGTTATAATTATTTTAGAATCTTTATAGTATACAACTCTTGTGATAGAGAAAGAAAACTAGAATAATTTTTTTAATACAAAATATACAATTTGCGAAACACGTCATTCGTCTCAAAGATTAAGAAACCCATTTCAAAATAATCTTAATACACTCATTCTCATACTTAGCATACACAATATCATTAATATTAAAATTAGAATTACAACATATTATCAGACATTTACATAAATACATTGATATTTATCCACATGATGAAATTTTGTACGAGATTTAAATCATGTTAAAACTCAAGTACCACTGTCAAGATAGCTCATTAGGCAACATGTGTAACTATAAAGTTACCGCAATACTATAAAGCTTTCAACATAAAATCTACAAATCGATTCATATAGATATCTTCATTAAATTCTCAATTAAGAATGAGTATAACATTTTTCCAAAAAATAAGCTTTATCTATCATAAACTTATTAGTCTCCCACTCAGTTTTCAATAAGCTTAATGACCAATTAGAACTTCCACCATATTCCGGAATAGTTTTATGTGAGATTTTCTTGAGAACTCTCACTCAGTTGGTGAGTCAAATAGTTTTATGTGAGATTTTCTTTAAATCTTTCAATCGTCGAACTACCACTCAACGACAATCAATAGGTCTAAGTAAAACCTCATTAATTTTACTGACCTTAGCATCCAAAACAATTCACGAATTAACAGATATCATGTAATTCAATAAGATAATTTTATAATGTGCGATAAAAATATAAATATGCACATTTATCTAATTATGACATGTATCATGATATCACAAATTAATTTTTTCAAAAAATAATTACAATTATAATTGAAAAATAAAACTCACATCATATAAGTTTTATTATATAGATTCTCAACCCCCCTTATTTTTTTAACATTCCCTCTAAGGATGATAAAAATGTGCATAGATCCAGCCATATTTGATCAAACACAAAATTTGAAAACAAATCACAACCACATAACAAAATTAAGGATCCATACAACTCATTAACGTGTATAAAATATGGTATTTTAAATACTTTGGAATATTTTTCATTTTCAAAAAAATGAGAGCGCTTCGAAAAATAATTCTCACTAATCAAATACCACTTAATAAATATTTTTTGATTTTATAAAAAAAATAGAATTTAATTAAATTAAAAAATATTTACAAATTTATTTTAAGCATTCAATACAAAAAATATTTTTAACTATCCAAAAATTGTTTTAATTATATTGAAAATCAATAATTATTCAGGGACTATTTCCAATTTTATTAGAACTGCAATTGGGTTCCACGCGTGACCTTATGTGCAGGACCAATCTGCAATTTTTTTTCAAATTAATTAAAAATATGACGAGTCCCCAAGCACAGATGCAGCAAAATTAATACAATTTTTTTCAAATTCATTAAAAAAAAAATGACACGCCCCAAGCGCAGACTTGCCACGCCATACTCAAATTTATTTCCGATTAGTCATTCCGACTAATTTTGACATTCTGAGTTCTTCTATATGATTAGCTTTTGCAAAATAAATGTTTAAAGTCATGTTTGAGACATCAATAGACCTGTTCTAGAGTTGAAATGACAAAAGATTCATGTAAAATTTCTAGTTTTTTTTACTAAACTTCGAAAGGTTATAACTTCTTCATTTCAAGATCAAAATCAACAATCTTTATACCGTGGGAAAGGTCTCAAGAAGATTTATCAAATTATATCAAATGAGAAGCATGAAACTTAGTGTGGAATAAGTTATTATGTGATAAAGTTTTGGATTTTACCATTTTCGTGTAAAAAAAAAAAAAAATCATCCAAACTTTAAGAGATCACAAACTTCTTCATTCCAAGGTCAAAATTAATGATCTTTATACCATTGAAAAGGTCTCAAAAAGATCTGTCTAACTATACTAAATGAGAAGCATAAAACTCAAAGTACAAAAAGTTATTATGTGATGAAGTTTCGGGTTTTACAACTATGATTTGTTTTTTTTCCAAAATACAAACCCAAACGATGTCAAATTTTGCAAACATGATCTACACGGTAACAAGAATATATAGTATAAATTTCATGAATTTATATAGAATATTTCATAACTTGCCTTTAAAGGTGCTCAACCTTTGAAGAAAAATGACGTATTTTCATCATATCAAACCATTTTCAACGTGTTATATGCAAGAAAAACAACATTTAAGGCTTAGATAATAATGTAATAATTTGAAGCATACCTGAACATAAATTTTGGGTCAAAATACTTGAAATGATGAATTCCAAGATCTTTTGAATAGTTGAATCATCTTACTTTCCAAAACTCAAAATCTGCAATTTTCTTGTATTCCAATGGTCTCAATCCTATCACAATGGAAGGGGATTATTAGCCTCAATCTAAGTGTCATTTTTTGTGAGTTTTCATGCCAAAAATAGTGATTTTAGGACCTTTCCAATTTTTGTGTATTTTTATATACGAATTTCACTTACTTTTCTTGCCATTTTTCTCTCTCTTTTTCTAAACAATAATAATTGGAGGTTGTATGAGAGTTAATGGTGGTTACATAGAGTTATATGTTTGAATTTTAATTTCAAACCACTCCCTCTAACATTTTTAATGTCTTTTGTGGGTTGGGTCATCCATATGGACGACCCATGACCTTTTCTAACATATTGCTTGGTGAATTTTAGTTTATTATTATTATTATTATTATTATTATTATTATTATTATTTTGTTGATTAGGTGTTTCTATTGAGGTGGCATTGATGGCAATTTTTTGGGTGATTTTGGTGTGTGGCGTCTATGTTAGTGGTGCTAAGGTCCAGCGCTGTGGTGGTCTAGTCTTTTTTCAACAATGACAAGGAGTTGTAACACTATGATAAGCATAGTGGGGTAGGGGTAGGGTTTGGGTCGCCTTACCATAGCAATGGTGTAATACCGAATGTTACGCGACGGCAATGATGATTCTTTAACATGAAGTATTATATGTGGTGGTGTGGGCGACAGCAAAGATGATGGTGGTATTAATGATGGCGTACAGTGAATATTACAAGTGAAAGCGGTGATGCAACACTGAATATTACAAGTGGGGGTGACTTCGAGAAGATTGAATTTATAAATGTAACATAATTTCATACTTAGTGTAGGTGACAACAAAGCTAATGGTGGAGGAAACACGTTTCATAACAATTTAAGGCATTTTGTTACAAATGTATTCTAAAAAATATAAGAAAAAGGAAAAAGAAAAATAGTTGTTGACAAAAAAAACAATTTAGAGTGTGGAATAATTGAGTTCATTGTCCCATGGTCTCTGAAACTCCGTCTTCAATTGCTACCAATTAAAGTTTAACATGTCGAGTTTTAACCAATAAATTTATTCAAACGGTGGACGTTACTCATGGAATAACAACCGTTTCAATTTTTTAAGGAAATTAGTGACGTGACTAACGGAATGTACATGTGACGTCCTATCATGATGTTAACAAACTGTCTTGTCTTCGATTATTCACTAAATTTTGAAAAACGTTTTCAATTGCTCACTAAACCTTGAAAAACGTTATGAATTGCTCACTGAAGTTTGAGGTAATCAAATTTTGACCACTAAACTTATAAAAATGACGTCGGCTTGTTGCTCGTTAAAAAATGTATATTGCAAGCGCAAAGGTCAATCCACGAGAAATGATCACTCAGAGTGTATTTGATAGATATTATTTTGGAATAGTAAATTGATGGAGAATGTGTGGTTGAAAAAAATGAAAAGTTATTGATATGATGTAAAATATTATTTTATTGAAGAATGTGCAGTTGAAAATGAGTAGAAGAATGAGAATGAAATTTTTAATGGGAACCAAACGGGGCTTCAATCAAATATTGTTTAAATTTAGTGGGTGTTTGGCCCCCATTTTTTTTAGGAAGAATTAGTTTTTGAATAGTGATTGATGAGAGAATGTGTGGTGGAAAAGTGATGAAAAGTTTTAGATTTGTGTGTAATATTTTTTTATTTGGAGAATATTCAGTTGAAAATTAATACTGTAAAAAAATGAATCGGAAAAAAGGAGAAAGCATGGGGCTCAAACATGGGCTTAATTTTAGCCCTTGTTTGATTCTCATTATTTTCAAAATATATTTTTATCTCCATTCAATTCAACCACATATTTTTAAATAAAATAATATTATATGCAAATTCAAAAAAAAAAAAAAATTGTTTAACCAACATTTTTCATCAATCTACTATTTCAAAAATGATTCTTAGCAAGAAATGGGACTTAAACTCTTTTTAACATATTTTTGTAGAATTTTAAGCTAAATTCAAATTTATTGTTATTTCGTTGTTAAAATTAAATTAACTTAAATTAAAATTTGAATTTAGCAAAGAAATGCACGAAAAAGTTAATGAAATAGATTTTGCAACGAAACACGCAATAAATTTAAATAAAATTTAGATTTTTGTAACGAAATGCACAATCCATTTAATTAAATTTATTATACGTTTCGTTGCAAAATTAAAATTCTAATTTAATTTAATTTTAACAACGAAATTCACAAAAAAATTGATTTTTTTTCAAATGATGAAAATATCTTAACTATTGTTAAAATTAAATTTAACTATTGTTTAATTTAGTAATCATTTTCTCGTGGGAACGATAATCCGAACTCGTTTGTCCACTTTATTAATTTTTTGCGACCCCTGCACTTGTGACATTTTCAACAAACAATAGATCAACGTCATTTTTATAAGTTCAGTAGCGAAAATTCAACTACCTCAACTTTAGTGAAGAATCGAAGACGTTTTTCATAGTTAATGAGAAATCAAAGATGTGATAATTTGTTAATAGCGTGATGAAATGCCACATATGCATTTCATTAGTCACGTCACTAATTTCGTTAAAGATTTGAAGTAAATGTTTTGTTAGTAAATAACGCTCAACATTTAGATATATTTAGTGATTAAAACTCAACATCTCAAACTTCAACGAGTAATTAAAGACAAAAACATAAGTTAGTGATAATTGGGAACAATTAACTCAAAATAATTAATACTTTTAAGTTTCAAAGTTACTATCAATTACACATGAAACCAGGTGTCATCTCAAAACCGAAAAAGTAAAAAAGAAATAAAAGGTAGAGCACCTCGCTTGGGCACGTTAATATATATATGTCTGATTTATGTAAATCTTAAACTGTGTGTGTGGACGTTCGAAAATAAAAAATTAGACATTGATATCCTCTTCTTTTTGGTCACGTGAGGGACACATAGGGTGTGTTACTGTGTTTGATGCATTTGTGTGATGAAAAATATGTGTTTAAAAAATAAAAATAAAAATTGGATTTACGTATAATATTATTTTATTGATAAATGTGTGGTTGAAAATGAGTAGATGAAGAATGATTTTTATGAAGAATGTAGATCAAATAGGGGCATAGGCTAGTCGAATTGTTCATTTGTTCATGGGTTAGGCTTGTTTTGAATCGTTCAATTCATATTAATATGAGCCATCAGTCAAGTCGCTCAATTTTCTTCACTAGTCGACCTATGAGCTAACTTGTCTTGGGTCGGCTCATTTTTAATATATTTTTAAAAAAAATATGAGCCGAATAATAGGCTCTTTGGTCAGCCCGAGCTCGGCTCATAATCATGAGTCATAGGGCCGAGACGAAAATCGATTGTGGACAGAGCCGAGCCCAAATCGACTGCCACCCCTAAGTGCACATAATAAATTAACAAATTTGATAATCGACAAGGATCACATGAGCCAAATATGCAAGAATGAAGATAGTGATGTCAATAAATAAAGGTTGGAGTAGGAGTGTAAAAGTCTAAAAGAGGTAAAGATTAGATAGGAATTGTGACTGCAGTTTTTTCAAGTTTTAAAACTTGGCTAAACTTGACAAAACTGTCGATTTCTCTGCATCTATCCACTGAGAGATACTGATAAAAATTGAAGAAATTCCCCTCGGAATTCAAATAAATTTGGTAGAGTGCAGCAGCAAGAAGCGAAATTGATTTCCGGAAGCAGTAGTAATGGAATCGATTGTGCAAATGCCGTACGATGCTACAGTTCGCCTTATGCAGGCTTCACTCGAACGCAATTTGCTGCCGGACGTCGTTATACGACGCCTCACTCGCCTGCTTCTTGCCAGTCGCCTCCGGTCCGGTTATAAACCCTCCGCTGAGCTCCAATTGTCCGACCTCCTCCACTTCGCGCACGGTACAGTCTAAAATTTCTCCATTACACTCTCGAATAGTTAAAAATTAATGTTTATTATATTTTTTTTTGAAATGGATGTAGCTGCTGTTTTACGGTCTGATCGATCCCCGTGGAAAATGTTACTGATTTATTTTTAATCTGTTTAACTTTCGAGGAAAAAATTATATTTAGAACTGTTCACATGATTTGTCTAGTAGACAGAACTGAAAATTAATTTTTCAGCTAAATATTTATTGCCTTTTTCGCGTACTGCTTGTAAACTTGCTGGTTTACAACTTGATTTACCTTTGGTAGTGACATGGAAAATTCTCGAAGCGCAATGTGTTAATGGTTTGTTTGTAATTTGTTTAGTCTTGAGACAGGAAATTTTATTTAAAAACGACAACATTAATTTCTCGAGTTTGACATTTATTTTTTAAATGTGAATGTTAATTTTACAATTAATATTTATTAAGTTTTAGTTAAATGCTTATAAAATTGTTTTTGTCCTGCTTGATTTGAGCGACTTATTGAAATGGACTATTCTTGAAGGAAAATCTGTAGCTAATTTGTTGAGTTTTCAAAAAGAAAAAACTTATATAATGCTTATAAATTTGCTCTTTTACTGCTTCACTTGAGTTTCATAGTGAAATGGACGATTCTCAAATCAAAATCTTTTGCTAATTCATCTTTAATTTGTTTAATTTTGAGGAGAAGACTTTAAATTTAAAAATGTTCACATCAAATTTTTAAGTTAAAGTTAATGTTCAAATGAAAAGTTCATTGAATTGATTCAAAATATGGATATGAGGAATTGCCCATTTGAACTCAATTATAGCCAAAGTTACTAGTTAATTCTTATTAGGCTGTCTTCATAGTTCATTCTTGTTTTGTATTTCCAGTACTTTTATTTAAGCCTCTTCAAGATTTGGTGATGTAGAGCAGATGGAAAATAGAGTAAAATGGAAATGAATTCACGCTACTAATATCTCAGCACAGGGGAATACTGATACAAAAAAACATACTAATGTAATGCATGCATTCTTTTCAGCCATGCCTAATGAAATAGGTTTGTAAACCTAAAGATTTTAGAACATCCTAGCTCAGATTTTAACCATGCCAAGATGTTCTGGCTGATTACCCATAGTTAATCAACTTCCCATTTTCCTGTATTCTTCCAATTTTTGTGTAATTTTTATGTCAAATGGTTTATATGAATCAAAGGAGCTAGGTCAATGCTGCTAGACATTGTATAGTAATTCCCTATAAAAAATACTTTATTAAGAGGGTGTTTGAGCCCCATTATTTTTTAAGAAAGTATTTTGGAATAGTAGATTTAGGTGTGTCCAAAAGTCCCGAACCGAGCGGTTCTTCATAAGTTAAATACCCGAACGGGTACCGGAATCGAGAACAGATGAGTTTGGGTCGGGTCTAGACCAAGAATCTAAGAATCAAAACTAAATATATTTTTTATTTTTTATTGAATTAATTAAATTATTTTATTTTTTTTAAATAAATTAACAAATTCATTAAATAAATTAGATCATTTCATAATTTTAATTTTACAGGCCAAATCATTTTAAAACTCATTAGCCCATTTTAAAGACAAGAAACAGGGAAATTTGTGATCCGTTTGCAGTTTTTGTAAAGATTATGAACCTCCGCCATAATTATATCTTAATAATTGATATGACTACATGATTATTTGAATTTACTCATTAAATTTGAAGCAAATGAATTATTGATATGGATCACCGACATTTTAATATTAATATCTACTTTCTGAATTATATCTTAATAATTGATATGCCTACATGATTATTTGAATTTGCTCATTAAATTTGAAGCAAATGAATTATTGATATGGATTACCGACATTTTAATATTAATATCTACTTTCTGGTATTTGTATGCATTGAATTAATGTTATTCGACAGCTAGTTATTTATATATTTTTGAATTAGCTACGTTAACTTGTAAAAACTACGAATGAAATGTCATTAGTCATATTTATGTAGTGTTGCTGTAAATGTTAAAAAATTTAATTATGGTACGGAACCAAACGGACCCGAACGGAACGGAATGGAACCGAACCCAAACGGTTCCATAATTATATTTGGACTCGACGATTCCATTTATTAAATACCCGAAAATTTTGGAATCGAACCGAACCGACAGCCCTAAGTAGATTGATGGAGAATATGTGGTTAAAAAAAAAGAAAAGTTTTTACATGTAACATTATTTTAATGAAGAATGTGTGGTTGAAAAGTAGAGAGAGAAAAATGTATTTTGGAAAAAATGGAAATCAAACGCCCCCTGAGTGTACACATTCAAGAGCATTTCGAAAAATGTCAAAATGGCATCAAATGTGAATTCTATCCACTGTTAGTCATGCTAGAGTATAGGTAATCAGGAGTTGTCGTTGCATCTTAGCGCCTATCATGCTATGATATTGTATTGGAACATATAGCATGCCCAAATACCAATAAGAATTGGTAATCTGGCCCTAATTAGGTTTTTGATTCGTCAATATGGAACTTTTGTTTCACTGAAAAGCATCTACTCTAATTGCTATTTCCTTGCAGCATTAAGAGAAATGCCAATTGCCATTAAGACAGAAAGGCCAAAATCCCAACATTATGAAGTTCCAACATCTTTCTTCAAGCTTGTTCTTGGAAAGCATCTTAAATACAGGCAAATATTTTCCATATTCTCTGAAATTTTATTCTTGTAATATAAACATCTTTCACGTTGATGTTTAGTATTGGAGTTTGGTTGTTTAAATTTGAAGACTTGAAGGCTTGCTCTTTATGGGATATTTTGTTTCATGATAATCTGCAAGTCATTGACTCTGTGCTGGGAGCTTATCAAGGTATGAATGCATGATTTGTTGCAGCTGCTGCTTCTTTTCTGACAAGTCAAGCACCTTAGAGGATGCTGAAAAGGCAATGTTAGAGCTGTACTGTGAGAGGTCACAAATGAAAGATGGCCATACTGTTCTTGATGTTGGATGTGGCTGGGGATCACTAGCTTTCTACATCGCAAAGAAATATCCCAATTGCCAGATTACAGGGATTTGCAATTCAGTGACCCAGAAAGCGTACATTGAGGAGCAATGCCGGTATTTTTCCTTGATAATTTATCTTATATAAAATATGGAGTCTTGCTTCATGTACAGGGGTCTGTAAATATTTTTTGCGAGATTGCCATGTGTCACCATTTCGTGGGTCTGTTTTTATCTGTTTTTCCCCCAACACCCAATACAGTTTTTACACCTGGCTCCCTGGCACCAAACCCTGGCAAAGTCGCCTGTACAAATGGTTTTACCCTAAAATATGCCATTTAGGCATAAAATTCTTGCTGATTGACCTTCGTAGGCCACATAATTTATTGTGCCTGTAGACAGTTTCCTTGTTTTGTTTAAAAAAAAAAAAAAAAGGATTCCCTAGATAATTTAAGTTTAGCATTAGTTCCCTTGTTCGACATTATTTCAACTAGATACAAGGACTACGTCCAAAACATAACTTTTCACTCTTATTTTACATGGAAGTGTGGGAATGGACAAAAATCTTTTAGAATATTTTGATTCCTTAACTTCGATAGCATATTTTACCTACAAATATGTCCTTTAGTTTTGCTCCATCTGAATCCTCCTCAATCTCCATGTAAAAGCATTGAATACATCTATAGTCTATCTATATATTGATTCTTCAAACTTGGATTGACTTATTAATCCAATTTGTTCACCAGATTTAAGTTCTTGGTTATCTCCAGCTTTGAATGTATGGTTGATTTGGGGGGATGTCTTAAATCCTTGTTCCTCAACAATGCTTTGCTTTACTTCCAGCTTTGGATGTACACCTCATAACCTTGGACCTGTGAAGTGTTCAACAAAATAATAATATAAAATGTATTTAAAAACAAGTAAACTAACAGAGAAGGAATTATTAACAGGGAAAAAATTGTATAAAGGAGGACTCTTTTCAAATTCTGTTTGGTCAGCTTTCTTCCTCTTTTTGTGTTTATTATCAACTTTTAGAAAAGTTGCTGCCAGGTTTCTTGTCTTTAGAAGAGG
>CAIGRL010114374.1:0-16827 GCA_903798325.1 Fraxinus xanthoxyloides
AATCTTGCCAATCAAACGGAGCATAAATGTTCTTGTTAGGAGGAATAGAGGTGATGGGAATGAGATAAATAGTCGGCAGAGGTGAAAGAAATGAGGTGACAGTTGTGATTGTTGTGAGTCTCATCGGTCAAAGCAGATGAGGTTTGTTCCATGGGAAGGTTATAGGTTAGGGGTTGAGGTTGAATAGATCAAAGAAGATAAATATTTTTTGGTCAACGTCACCTCGTAACTTATTCAAGGAACAAACCTTCTTTGTCTTGGTGAAGACGAAGGCTCCCCCACCTACGAATGAGTGT
The DNA here is from genome assembly GCA_903798325.1 of Fraxinus xanthoxyloides. NCBI lineage: Eukaryota > Viridiplantae > Streptophyta > Magnoliopsida > Lamiales > Oleaceae > Fraxinus > Fraxinus xanthoxyloides. Next base: position 297 of record CAIGRL010114374.1, read on the forward strand.
GATTGGGTAAATCGGGGAAGTTGAATATTTTTTGTCAATTGATAGTTTTTTTAGTGTGGTTTGGTGAATTGGGAAAGTGGAATAATTTTAGTTAGTTGATAATTTTTTATGTAAATTGTTACTTGTTAGAGTCCTTTTTGTGCACATTTTTGAAAGGCATGAGACATTCACTCACATTTTTTGAATGGTTTGGTACCTTCGATGCAAACTTTTCCTTTTAGTTAATTAAAAGTTAAAAATTATTTTGTCCTTGTTAAAATTTGTCAGGTTAAGATCAATTATTAACTATGGTCAACTAACGTGCTGTGGATGCACAACTGCTTAGAGTGTATGCCTTGTTCAATTGAATTTTGATACATACGCCCATGATCTTTTTACGACTTATTTAGTGAGGTAATTCTACTATCTATTCATATTTAGTATACCGTACTTGACATATGCTCTTTGTCGACCCCAAAAAATGTACCAATGATGTGACCAACAGATCCCAAAGTCTCTCACATCCATGCAAGACTGGTTCCTGCACATTTGGATAAACCGTTAGTCACCCGTGGCCTTCTCCGGTGGGGATAGAGTTAGCCGCACGCACTCTGACGGTCAAGTCCATTGGAGAAATAGTTATATGAGTGTGGAAGAGTTTTAAACGTGAGTCTCCAATATAAAAAGGGGGTCGGCTTTGGGAAAAATAATTAGAAGATATGATAGCAAGGTTATAGTTTTGAGAATCTAAACTTGCATTATTTTTGAATGGAAATAAGTGTGAGTTTTTATACTTGGGCAAGATGAATGAAGGTTGTTGGATGACAATGCACATAGCCTCACTTGGGCAAGATGAATGAAGGTTGTTGGATGACAATGCACATAGCCTCATCCAAATGAATGACCTTTCTTGTCATGGACATCAATCAATCACAACCTTAAATGCTAATACCATTTTTGTATCCATAAAACTTGGCTTGCGGCCTTGGACTTGACCAAATAAGTTGGCGGCAGCGGTAGCGATAGTGGCAACGAGTTGTCTTGTCAATCACATAATACAATATCTCTTTAAGATATCTTCACCGCCTCGTCTTGGATTGGCTCTTCCCATGGGGTCCGCGTGTAATGGGGTCAGTCCAGCTTCACTTAGCGGGAAGAGTGGGTCGTCCACGCTTGATGGTCGTCTAGCTTTGCCTCATGTTAGTATACAGGGTGTAGGACTGTCGAACTGTTTGCCACGTAGGATGGTTGAGACCACGTGTGGGTCTTTGTGTAGAGAGGCATAACAACAGTCCCTGAAGTCCAGGTATGATTATTCATATTATGCGTGGACTTTCGAGTATGAAGAAGAAAAAAGGCGTAGAAGTAACAAAATCCCTGAAGTCCAAATATGATTATTCATATAATGCATGGACTTTCGAGTCGAAGTGGAAAAACACTAGATATGATAAGGCGATGACCTTGTTGTAAAGAGCGAGCTTCTTTGATGAAGTCGAAACTTGTGATAAGGCTGAATTACACGAGACGATATTCTTGTTGTAAAGAGTGGTTGTAAAGAGCGAGTCGCTTTGTTGAAGTCGAAGCCTATGATAAGAATGAATTACATGAGACGATGCCCTGATTGTAAAGGACGAGCCGTTTTGATAAAGTCGAAGCATGTGATAATGCTGAATTATATGAGGCAATGCCCTGGTTGTAAAAGACGAGCCGCTTTGATGAAGTCATTGCTTGTGATAATATTGAAACACAAGAGGTGATGCCCTAGTTGTAAAGGGCAAGCCACTTTGATAAAATCGAAGCCAGTGAAAAGGCTGGGTTACATAAGGCGATGCCCTTGTTCTAAATGTCGAGTCGCTTCAATGAAGTCGAAGCTTGTGATAAGGTTGAATTACATGAGGCGATGCCTTGGTTGTAAAGGGTAAGTCGCTTCGATGAAGTCGAAGCTTGTGATAAGGTTGAAGTACTGAGGTGATGCCCGGTTGTAAAGGGTGATCCACTTTAACAAAGTCGAAGCATGTAATAAGGCTGAATTACATGAGACAATGTCCTTGTTGTAAAGGGTGAACTGCTTTGATGAAATCGAAGCCCGTGACAAGGCTGAATTGCATGAGGCGATGCCCTAGTTGTAAAGGGCGAGCCGATTTGATAAAATCGAAGCCTGTGATAAGGTTGAATTACATGAGGCAATGCCCTATTATAAAGTGCTTTGATGAAATCGAAGCATGTGATAACGTTGATTTATATGAGGCGATGCCCTTGTTGTAAAGAGCGAGCCGCTTTAATGAAGTGAAGCCTAATGATAAGGCCGAATTACATGTGTTGATGCCCGGGTTGTAAAGGGCGAGCCTCTTTGATGAAGTCGAAGCTTGTAATAAGGCTGAATTTTATGAGGCGATGCCCTGGTTGTAAAGGACAAGCTGCTTTGATGAAATTGAAGCCTATGAGTCGATGCCTTGGTTGTAAAGGATGAACCTCTTTGTTGAAGTTGAAGCATATTAGGTAATGTGCTCTAGTGATTTGAAAGAGATGCTAGTTCCCTAGATAAAACAGCTGGGTGGCTGTAGATTTCTGAGGCTCACATTGTGTGCACATTTAATGCGCAATGATGGTGGTATGTCACAGTTGGTGCAAATCACTTGGAATCCAGGGCGTGTGCAAGTCACACTTCATCTGAGCCCTTAATTTGAATTTTGAATAGGCACCTTTTAGTTTTAAAGTGCTGGATGGAACTACAAATGTACAGCTAAGATTGTGGTGAAGGTTAATCCAACGGTGGGGGTTCGACTTTCCTGCATATATAAAAGGCCTAACCCATACCTTCTCTTTCGTCTTTACTTCATGAAAATTAAAAACATTCAAATTTTGAGTACGATAAGTGAGTTCCCTGGGGTGTAGATATGCAACTGATCAATGTCGAAGCGGGTCTGCGTTCCATAACTCGGATTATGGAGACCATGGGAGGCCCTCGCAGTGCGTGGAAGATGCAGGATGGCTCCACAGATTATAGCGTTAGGTGGGGGCCTCTTTGTGGGTGAATGATATACAAGAGAGCGAGGTGGAAACTTTTAGGGAGATATATAGGATCCCTGACACCATAGAGATGTTTGTTCCGACCCTTGAGAAGAGGGCTTACTTCCATAGGGAGAGATGTGTGGTAGTGAGTGAAACGATCCTGATTTGGGAGATGAAATTGCCTTTGCACCCATTCTTCAAATACATTCTTAGGCATCACAAACCTTTTCTCTAAACCCTTTTCAACTTTGAGCTTCTAGTGAGTGGAGTGACTGTAAGGGGTGGTACTATGTAAACCCTCGAGATTTTGGTATGTGGATGTGATACTTTTGGTGTGGGTAATATTGAATTGGGATTGGGGATTTTATGGGTGTAATTTGCAATCTTCATCAGTCGAAGATTGATTTCGTGAAAAAGCACATAGAAAACAGGGTTTAGATATCCAAGGTTTAGAATAATATAAGGTTGTATATCACAATGTTATACATTTTTAGATAAAACCTATTCAATGTGTAGGGGGTTTTCATAGCTAATTCAGATAACAAAATGTGTGCATGTGAACAGAAAATAGAGGTTGAAATTAGAACATCACATTGAACATCTAACTTACAGAACTTGAACACGAAAGAAAAACATTCACTAACATCCATTCAGTATACACATCTACAAGGTGATCGAAACTTTATTTTCCGCCAAAATCCCACATCGCTACATACCCGCACAAAAATCCAAAAACCTAAATCTAAAATGACTGCTCCACCTTTGCATTTCAAATATCTGTTGTTCGAGTGCATTCCTGGATCTCAATAGCCCAAGTATGATCTCCATAGATATACTGCACATGGGTGGGTCAAACTACGAGAAGTACTCATTACCTCCATTTTGCTGTAGAAAACTAAACAAATATCAGAGTTGGAGCATACTACGTAAAAAACTGGTTCAAAAACTTTGTTCGAATTTCCATTACCTTCCGTCTTGTGCATGTGAATAACCTTCTTCCCTAGTTCGCTACCATCCGCGAAGTCTTCAGATCCGCATCTGCACAGAGGGGATTCTGTCGGAGCTAAGGGTCCAGTGTTGCAATTGTTTACGAAAGAACGAAGTGCTGTCAAGTAAAATGATGGAATAAAAACCCCTATCTTCATATTAGGAGGGTGTTATTAAAGATAAAAAAAATATAAATTAACTTATTTTCTCTTTCTTATTTATCCATTTTCCCGTTTTCCCTGGGATTTAATGGTGTTGGCGTTGAAAATTAGATAAATAACTTTCAAGTCAACTTAAAGGAAAAAGAAAAACACGAATTTGATTAATTAATCATGAATAATTACAAATGGTAATACAATGGTTTACTTTTTCATATATTAGAAGATATTTGAAATATGAAAAATATACGAAAGTTTATAATGTGTTTAACCGAGTTCCTTCTCCCTTTTCTTTGCCATTTTTTTCTTTTTTATAAGAGAAAATATGCATGTATACTACACTTCCTGTCTTGTTACCTGCAAATCTGAGCTCAAGAAGTACACTTGTTGGTGCAAATATATTGGTTGTTGAGGTCATCCATTAGATTATAATGAGTTAATTTTGCAGGTGATCCCCAATAATTAATGAATTACTTAGGGAATGAAGCTAAGCCGTTTGATTGGAAGATTATGTGGGTAATGACGCAAGGCTTCTTTATGTGCATCTCATTGATTGGTGGTTCATATATTATGTCGGTGATCCTCAATCATTATACTCCCTTTGACCTCGAAGAACAACACAGGCTTCCTGTGCAAGCCAAATTATTGTGGAGATGACCTTATCTAACCGAGCTCACATTAATATATACTTATCAAGTACAAACATCCGAACTAATCGACCTCAAAGATTGGATGTTAACAGTTACCCCCTAGGTCAGTGCTGACCTAGGTGAGGGACTGACCTTTGAAACGTAATAAGCACAATTTCCAATTTCTGTAATCATTATAGCAATAAATGATTTGAGCATGTGTCATACCGTAACTTATGCATGAGCTATAGGGTACGTGGTTTCCTTCTTCTAGAAGTTTTGATTCCAATCGTTTATTTATTTATTATTTTACTTGGACGATTTAGATCTTAGCCCTTGACATTCATTCCCTTTTAAATGACTTTTCATTTTTTCATTCTTCACTTTGAGGCAGAGGCCGGCGAAAAGTTTCCTTCTCTTCGACTTGCAGAAAGACTTATTCCTGAGTAGCATTTAGTTGTGGTATTCACGAAATTTGTCGGGATACGATCTTGAGCGGCTTTGATCTCTCTATCCCTTCTTTTCTGACCACCAAAGTCTTTATCTATTTGTTTTCTCTTGGTCTGTTGTGGGGACCTTAGATTTTGCTTAATATCTTCTTGGTCGAACGTGGCTTCCTTTGCACTTATATACTTCTTATCTCGGCCCAAGAATTCATGATATACCCCGAGGTTCATCCCGTAGATAGACCACTAGAATCTTGTCCTGGGTCTTATTCTTGAAAGGACTGCCATGAGGGCAGCATTGTCAGAAATTTTTTCTACTTCCATGGGTTGTTTGTTGAATCTACTCAGGTAACTCTTTAGTGATTCAATTTTTCCTTGTTTGATGCTTACCAACCCTCCTTTGGTGTAGTTCTTACTTTCTAACCCATGAACTGGGCGAGAAACGCAATAGTAAGATCATTCCAATTTCTTATGTATCTTTGGTGCAATCTTCTAAACCGCATTTAGGCTTTGTCTCCCAAAGTTAAGGGGAAAGTGCGGCACATTATGGCATCGCAATTCCATCCAAGAAGTGTATTTGTTCAAATGACTTAAAGGATCTCCTTTCTCTTCGTACTCGGTGAGTTGTGGCATTTTCAACTTTCTAGGCAGGGGATGTCCTCAGTGAAGGGAGAATGGCGTTTTGTGAGGATTCTTCCGTGCTCCCTTTGTTTCTAACTTCTAGATCGGCTATGCGTTTCCTCGGGGCACTCATCTCAGGTTCTAGTCATTCCATATGGTGATCAGTATGGGGCTCGTCGTGTTTGCTCGTGGGTGTTAAAGAGTGTTGAGAACCCAGTCTAGTAAATCACTATTTGTTCTTCTGGCAGTTGGTTTTGCCGTAGAGGAGAGCTTTTGACTTCTTCAGTTCGGCTTTTGGAATATTCTCCGCCTGAGAACTGGAGAATCCTTCTAGTGGAAATTTGCATGGTTCTTTCTTGGTGAGGAGATTCCACCTCGGTATCATGTGGTTGATTGCGAGTTTGGTTATTCTCCAGTCTACTAACAACGTTTGTCAATCTCTCAATGACTTTCCTCATTACGACCATTTGAGGGTCGGTAGTTTCATTTTAACCTCGTCTTGTTCCAGCATTTTGTGAGTTGCTGATTTACTCGAGGCAAGTCTGAGAATGACTTTCAAATGCTGAAAATCTATCCATGATATTGTTACTTTGTGGGTTTTATGGAGAGACATGGTTGTATTTTTCCAAGTCGGACCCTCTTTCTAGCGTCAAACTGGTGATGTTGAAAATTAGATAAATAACTTTCAAGCCAACTTAAAGAAAAAAGAAAAACATGGATTTGATTAATGAATCATGAAATAATTAAAAATGGTAATAGTTCTCTTTTTAAATATCCTAGGAGATATTTGGAATATGAGAAATATAAGAGAGTTTATAATGTGTTTAACCGTGTTCCTCCTCCTTTTTCCTTGCCATTTTTTTTCCTTTTTATATGAGAAAATATGCATGTATACTGCACTTCCTGTCTTGTCACCTGCAAATTCGAGCTTAAGAATTACACTTATTGGTGCAACTAAATTGGTTTTTGAGGTCTGTCTATTAGATAATAATGAGTTAATTTTGCAGGTGATCCCCAGTAATAAATGAATTACTTAGAGAATGAATCTAAGTCGTTTAATTGGAAGATTATGTGGGCAATGACGCAACGCTTCTCGTGTGCATCTCACTAATTGGTGGTTCATATATTGTGTCAGTGATTCTCAATCATTACGCTCCATTTGACCTCGAAGAACTACACAGGCTTCTAGTGCAAGCGAAATTATTGCCGAGTTGACCTTATCTAATTGAGCTCACATTAATATACTTATCAAGTACAAACATCCGAACTAATCGACCTCGGAGATCGGATGTTAAAAAATGGCATACCAGATGAATGTTGACGGCATGGGTGTTTTTCGCACAAAACGTTTGAAATATGAGAATTTTCTGCCATTTTCAATAGGTGGGGGTATATCGCAAATTGAAATGTTTATATGAGTATTTTGCTATTAATCCTAACCATAATTATAAGGTAGACATAAAACTATAATTACTCGAGAAAATAGATAGGATTAAAGACATCGTAAAAAATCATTAATGATAATTAAGCTTGATTGACACGTATTTTTTTAAAGGAAAAATGATATTTTTTTTTGTTAAGAAGTGAATAAATTGTAAATTTCATAAAAAAACGTGAATAAACGTTAGAATATTTTTTATTTAATTTTTTACTGTAGTAGATGAATCAAATTGACCACAAATTTAGTAAATTAACAAAAGAACTATAATTATTCAAGGAAAAAAGAGAGGTTGAAAATTTAAAAATGGGGGTAATTAGCACATAATATTACACATTTCACTATTTTTGTGAAAAACGTCGTTACCTTTCATGTTTTGACATTTTCACCTTTCATTGAACAAAATATCATTTTTATCCATTTTCTAAGTTAAAAAATGTGAAATGACAAATATATCATTTTCTTTAAATAAAAGAAAAATTAATTGTAACCATAGTCTCAATTAAATTTAATAAATAAGTAAAAAAATAAAAAGTGTAAATGTGTTCCAAATAAATTATTAAAAAACTAGAAATTAATAATTTTTAAATTTATTTATTTAAATAAAAGTGTGTATTCATTATTTCACAGCTCTTTATTAAGAATTTGGATTAAAATTGATTGAAATGATAATTTGCGCAATCAAATGTGTAATTAAATGTGAAAATACCAAAAGAAAAAAAAGGAAATGTATGGACAGTTTTCGCAAGGACACTATGTGCTAATTACCCATTTCATATTTTATTTGAGATTTATTTACGTTATTTTTTTGAAAAATGGGACTATGGTTGCATTTATTTATTTTTTCTTTTTTTTTAATTAAAGAGAATAGTGTACTCGTTATTTGACAGTTTTTAATTAAAAAAAAAAAAGATGACAGTTGAAAATAAGGGTAAAAATGTCAAAAATAAAATGTAAGGACGTTTTTCACAATAACGGTAAAAGGTGAAAATATTATGTGTTAATTATCGTTTTAAAAACATTGTGGAAAAGTAATAATTATGGTTAGATGCCCACATAACATTCTATTATTATAAGCACAAGAAAAAAAATAGAGAATGTTACTCTTATTATTTTTCCACTTTATTTTATTGAAACGTCCACAAATTTATTTGATCATCATGATTACAAATTTAAAAGGAAATCATAAAAGTAATGATTTAATAAGGATTAGATACCGCCATAACATCACATTATCTGATTATCAATCATAAACACAAGAAAAACATAGAAAATGCTTCTTTATTTATTATGAATCAAATTTTTATTAGGTTTATAAAAAAAATCATAAAAGAGACAATTAAAAATTGGCAAGACATAACATCATAGTATTTATCAATCTTTCTTTAATTACAGTTAGATACCGACATAACATCAGAGTATTTGTCTTAAATACATCACTTAGGGCACTTTCCACTTTAAAAAATAACTTATTTATCTTAATCTTAATTAATTAATATTGTCCACAATCTAATGCGAAGACAATTTTTAAGGAAGGTTGAATGCTTATTTATGTTAATTAATCAGATGAATTTATATTATTTAATTCAAATCTAAATCAGCTTAATATAAGTTGTTATACTTATCCACTTATAAAAATATATATGTGAGATCACTGTTACATGCGGCCGTTTATTTTAATTTACTTTCTAATTTCATATTTAATTAAAAAAATGTTTTTGTTGTGAAAAGCTCAAAGTTTATTGTGAGATTTGACTATAGGGTTGTCAAGAAAAATAAAAAATAACTAATTAATTAATTAAACTACTCCTTTGTGGTTCTAATTAAAACTTGATGAACACGCTATTGCTTAGAAGGTGTGTTTAGAAAAATAATTTGTGATATCAACTAATACATATTATTTTCTATTTTTTTAAAAAAATATTTCTATATAATTTTTTAATGACCGGTGTTGAACCAGGTGTTTCAGTCGGATCAATGAGCGAATTGGATCCGATAACTATAGCTCAATTAATCCTAAAAAAAATGTTGTTAAATAGTAATAATAAGTTAAATATTTTCTAAAAATATTTTTTATCCATAGGCCGGCCTGGCCCGCCCCCAATATAAATTCTATTGTAAAGCCTGTTTGATATACATTTTTTTTTTTAAAATGCATTCTTTTAATACTTATTTCAATCAAATTAAAAGTTTTCTTTATTTTTTAATCACATATCTTCCATCATATCACTATTTAAAATGCATTTTTTTTTTAAAGTAAGTGCACGGGCAAGTTAATTATCTATAGAAATGACGCCGCTTATTTTCCGATCAACTTTCCGCTTAGTGTCCAAATGCTCCTTAGATTAATTGCTAATTAATTTAAATTATCAGAAGCTTAAGGAACAAAAGAATGTCTTAAGAGTCACGCAAAGTTTGATAAGCCAGCAAGATCTACACGACTCTCCATGTGTGATTAGTGCCCACATCATCTTTTTTAATAACTGCTTCGTTACGCTAAATCCCCAATTAATTCAATAATCGTTTGCTTATTCGCTTCTTGTCTTTATCCTTCCTCGCCCAAGATTGTAATTATTATTTTTTGTTATTTAAAATTGGTAGATATTAATTTGGTCTTGGATCAAGTTGAGCTAACACCGACGTTTTGATTTCGAGCAATATATCTAAATACATAACGTCTTAAAGTGTTATGATCGCTTAGTTTTTAAAATAAAGACGTGTAAAATATTTATCTGTCAATCGGTTCACTCCAGATATATAGTTAAGTAAAACTTCGAGAAAGAGTTAGTAACCTACCATGCATTATTACGAAGGTGATTGTGATCAATATTATCATTTTAACCCCGGCTAATTTGGATTTACTTAACCAAAGGGCTCCACAAGCAAAGAAAAATTCAGAGTTTTAAGGACAATTTAAAAGAAAAAGGTTTATCCTTTTGGATTTCGATAGAATATATTTGAATTAAAAATAATCAGACGGCGCCAACTCTAATCTACCATGTCGAGGCGCATGCTACAACTGGTTAACATAGTTGTTAGGTTCCTTATGATCCGAATTAGTCAAATTTCAAATAGTTTAATCTATATTTCTCAAATATTCCCAATTTGTTGCAGTGTGAGCCCTTGTTCGTCTATTATTGTTTCAAGTTTGTTTCAAGTTTTTTTCCTCGATTCATTTTCAAACAAATATTCTTACAGGAAAATATTTTGCACGTAAATTCAAAATATTTTCTTATTTTTTAACCACATTTGTATTCAAATATTCACTATTTTAAAATTCAGTTTCTTATTTTAACGGTAGACAGACCGGGGCTGAATAATGTGGATTGTAGGAGAGGAATTACCAGATTACTGCTCCTTTTATTTAAATTGTGTTATAATAATTTAAATTTAAATCGAAATTATTATTATTATTATTATTATTATTATTATTTTACTCATTTTCAATCACACATTTTTCGATAAAAAAAACTATTTTCCATCACATCAATAGCTTAATCAATAGCTTTTTCTTCTTTTTCAATCATATATTTCTCGTCACATCAATCAAAAAAATGCATTCTTGAAGCAAAAATGTGCATCAAACATGAGCTTAATCTCACTTTTTTTACTTGTATCATAGTTCTATCATCTTTTAACACGTGAACTCCTGCTGACATTTAAGCTCTCCCTCTTTCTCTGGCAAATTTGTGCACCTTTTTTTGAAACATTTTTTTGTAAAAAAAAAAAAAAAGGAATTTTATGTTTATCTCGGAGATTTCATATTGGCATTTCAGTTCAACCAATTTTAAAATGTCATGTTGTTTCTAAGTACAATGAATTCTTTAGTCTAATATTATTTCCACTTTTGAATAAGACACCTTTCATGAAACTGTTTAATTGAAAAATATATATGAACTATTTAAATTACAAATTGATAGAAATTGATTATAAAATAATGGAAACACTTGTAAGTTGCTTGAAATGTGAACAAAAAATGAGCCAAACATAAGCAAATCTTGAATGGTAAAATCTCTTCGTTCAAGTTCAAATAGTCTCTTAAAAAAATCGAACCTATTTGCAAACATCAATCATAATCTTCTAATGTTCAGGTTAGTCAAACTTACTACGCCCCTATTTGATAAGAAGTAAAATCTAAATTTCAATGTAAGTAGTCAATATTTAATTTTAACAAACATATTTTATGAAATTTACAACTTTTCAACTATACATTCCAGGATAAGCAACCATAAGTGTTATCTTAACAAAGTAAAATTTGTTCATTGAACCCAAATGTCAGTTGGAACACTTGCTCACGTATGCATAAAGTGTAAGAAAAAAATAATAATATTATGAAAGTGTGAGGATTATAGGGATATGTATTCCACCAACTCCTCATCTTTAACCTTATCCCGTTAAAATTTAGCTCTCAACTCCATATTTTATTAAAGAAAAAAAAGGATATTTATAGACACCCACACGTGTAGGGATGTTAACAAACTGAATCGAGTCGACTCGTGAGTCGAAATTTGAGGCTCGAGCTCAACTCAAGCCTTGCCAAGCTAAGTCGGCTCACGATTTTTTTTTTAAAGAAAAAAATAAATTTCCTGCAAAGGTAGCCTGTGCAGCTACACGCTGGTTTCATTTCATTTTTCAATTTATTTATTTTTTCAAAATATAGCATGCAGCAATTAACTACTTGTGAATGGTTTTTTTTATAGGTCTAGCTCGTCATGGGCCATAAATAGCCCATGACACGAGCTAGCATGTGTGGCTCGGCCTGTGATACGAGTTGGGCTGTGTGGACACGGATTGGCCTGAGCTCGAGCCAATGCTCCAAAATGGGTTCGGCTTGAGCCACTGGCTACCTGAACCAACGAACGAAATAGACACCCCTACATACATGATAATAATTTGAACCCTCAAAAAGTTTCGGTAGTCGATCTGAGCCACGGATCGCTCGAGTTGGCGAGCGAATTTGACGCCCTACACCCTTGATAATAATTTGAACAATAATTCTACTTGTACAAAAGAATTTGACAAAGACGTTGAAATGTCACATGGCAACCCTCTACTAATAGAGTGCTACCCTCTACCAATAGAAGGCTGTCATGTGGCATTGTCAAAATTTTTGTCAAATTGTTTTGTATAAATAGCATTTCTCTAGTTTGAAACCTCAAAAAGTTTTGGTCAAATATGGTCAATACAAGAAAAATGAATGCAATTGAAGTTTTACTCATGACCTTAGATGTAATGACAAGAATAACCTTGGTCAATTTTTAGTTCACTTATCATGCACGTAAAGGGAAGTTAACATTTGTCCCTTAATGGGGAGGCATAAAGCAATCTGATCTCTTGCTTACACGGCTGAGTATACTTAGATTCATAACAAATTGGGAACGTAAATTGACAACAAAAATCCATGTAATGTATGATATATATGTTTATGCACATTTTGCTTAGATTTTGAGGGATTCATTGAGGTGGAATCAATTAGTCTGTAATAAGTTATACAAGGTATGATAATTTGTAAATAGTAAAAAAGAACGGATTTGTAGGTTTTTTAATCAAATAGGAAGAAAACATTGACCGTTTTCTAGAATTAAATGATAATCTTAAATTACTTTTGTACAACTAAAATTGAAAATAAGTGATACAGTTCAATTGGCTTGGACAACACTCAAATGGTGTACACATCACGTGCGCAGGCGCTTTCAAGAAATGGAATATGCGTTAAGCAACATCCTCTCTCCAGCCAGATCTTGATTTTGTTTTTAATTGAATTGATTAATTATAAGGCCAGTTTTTTGGAATTAATGCTGTCGAATTGACTCTGTACCAGTTTTGAGGTACATTATAAAACATGGGAATTGACTGATTAAAATTAGTATTCAATTATCCATTTAGAAACTTCCATTATATAGATTACTTAATTTGGAATATAATCAGATTGATTTTAATAAATTAATTTCGAAGCAAGGTTAATCTAGGAATTTAGGGTGACAAGCAATTCATTCATTTCTCTCAATCTACAGTAACTAATAAATCTTTTAACGAAAAACTATTAAAATGTTAATCAACCCATTGAGTTCGTATGTTGTGAGAGGTTGAGACGCATCGAATCTTTTAATAGTATAATACGAAGCAAATTATTTAGATCTTAGATTTTTATTCTAGATATCAAGACCTAACTCGAGTAATAAGAGCAAATTCTTACTAGGTCACTTTGATCATTCTTTTGTACTTCAATGGCTTGAGATTCTACTCGTAACATGCATTGTAAGTTGATGATTTGTTTTAAAATTTCATCCTTGAATTTGATTATTCATTTGAGTGTTAGATGAATCCAATTTTTTTATAAATATTCCCGAAAAAAGTCAAGAGTGGAACACATAATAAACATTTCAAGAAAACAAAATATGAGGTAAATTGACCCATTCTTTATGTGAATCAGCCAATTTTTACGTCAACTAATTGATACTTGTCTTTTTCCCGATGGTCTTCAATTGTTAGGTTCTCTACAGAAGTTGAACGAGTTCATTTTGACAACATTAATGAAAACTAATTAATATTATAAGTTGATTAATCGTGAGGAGAATAATAGAATTTTTTGAAAATGTGTGGTTAAAAGTAAGGAAAATTTTTTGGTTTATGTGAAATATTATTTTATTGATAGAGCGAGTATAATTGATAAAAATGGAAAAAAAAAAATTAAAATTTAATAGGGTCAAAAAGAGTTGGAGGAGTCAAAATTAAATTTCTCTGCAGCTCTGCTTCTAGTTGACTTTTCGTCAACAGCTAAATTACGTACGCTCACGTATTCCTCACCTCGCACCTTTCAATTTGTCATCTTCTCATCACACGTGGCACTTTCACAGACGCCAGCCACACAATGACGACCTAGGAGGGTACAAATCTTTTGCCACGTGTTACTTTGTGCAGTACGAGGAACCAAACAATTCACCTGCTCCCAAACCTCCCAACAAAATGTGGGCCCAAAATGACTCAACTGCACACCTCCTTTGACAAACTCCGCCATATTGAGCTCCAAGAATCGTATCTATCTTTAAGAGTCGGGATTCAATTTTGCTTTCTCTTTTCTTTGTTGATTAGATGTAACGCTCACGACGTAGTATTCGTCCGTACTTGGGTATGATCTGATCAAAATTTTAAAATTTTTTATAAGGCCCAATCTATTTTCAGTCACATAATCTCTCGTAAATTTTACACGTAAATTCAAATTTTTTCTTATTTTAACCAATTTTTTTTCAAAAATTCAATATTTCATTTTTAGTTTTTTCAAAAATAGAGCTCAATTAGAGACTAAGGGCCTATTCTCTTTGTTGTTTTCAAATCATTTTCTGTTTTCGATTTTCCAAAACAGTGAAAACGCGTTCTCTTTCCTGTTTTCGAAAACGCGTTTTTGAAAACAAGTTAAAATTTACAAAGGAAACACAAAACGACAAATTTGTCGTTTTGGGTGTTTTCAGTTATAATGAAGCCAAAATTTTCAAAACTTGTTTTGGGTGTTTTCAAAACAATTTTTCAAAATGACAAAAAGAACATATTTTCAACAATCTCAAAATGGACACTCAAAACACAAAACACAAAATGAATTCAAAACTCAAAACACAAAACTGAAACACAAAGAGAACAGCACCTAAGCGATTGAGAAAACATTTCATTTTCTGAGAAACCGTTTGTCATGGTTTTTGAAAAGTCTAAAGCAACTTTGACACCCAAAAGCAATTTTTGAACCTGATTGACTAATTTTATGAAAGCATTTTTACTAGTTCGAAGAGTTTTTAGAGGGAATTAGTTCAATGTGAATTCCTATAAAAAAAACTTTTGAAATAGAAAATATTTTTAAAAATTAGTTTCAAACAAAAATTAAGGGAACTTCTTTCAAAAACTCTTCTACGAGAAGTAAAAGTAAAAGCAAAATATTATGTCAAACGTGCTCCAAGTATATGATTAACTACTTAAAGCTTAGTTAGATATGTACATCGTACAATATTTACATTGTACTCGTGCGTATTCGAATATGATTTGATATTTCACTATCAACTTCTTTGTCTAAAAAAGAGAAGTTTTTGAATATCTTAGAAGCGCTATTCAGACTTGAATGTATATTATACGTTATTTTGAAATAATTTATAAGTGCTATAAAAGTAATAATTAAGATCAATTTGTTAGGAGTATTTGATGAGTCTCAAAGAACTAAATAAAGTAAAATTTAGGATAGAAATTTTAAAAAAGAAATTGTACTCTTAAAACTCAACTTTTATTATTCAAATTTTTTGTGATAATGAAATACTACAAATGAACAATATTTTTATATTACATTTGGCATATAAGAATTAATTGCTAATACATGAATTTAAACACCTATTAAAATTTCTAGATACATGAATATAAATAAATTCATCTATAATAACTCAGATTAATGTAGATCAAGATTCATCAAGTAAATATGAGTCTAGATTAATATTAATGTTAATTAATTGAGAATAAATAATACAAAATTCACACATGATAAGAAGTTTCTAGTATTTATTACATATTGAAAAGCGAAAAAATAATGTATTATTGAAACAATTAAATTGTAGTATGGTTAAAATCGTTCAAAAAAATATTATCAATTGATGTGATATTTAATATAATATAGATTAAAATAAAAAGATTCATCTCAACATTCATTAAACGTGATTTGAGTCACTTTTAAGCATAACTATATTCGACATTTGCATTTTTTCATAGCACTTATCCGAATCTGAGTACGATTGCATAATTGAAAGTCCAAAATTGACTAACCAAGAGGGGATGAATTGGTTTTTAAAACTTTTTCGAATAATTGACTAAAATCACGTAAGTTAAAAATACGTTGATAAATTAATAATCGCAGGCTAGTTGAAACAAGTAGATCAATCAAATAATAAATGCAAATAAACTAAACAAAAGTAAGCAAATAAGTGAGACAATATAATTTGCACAAAGTAAAAGCGTTAAGTAAAAAGGGATAGAAAGTGCAAACGATAGAGTTATGGAAGTTCAATCCAATGTAATGCTCTACGTCCCTTGTTACCAAGCTTTTCGGCACGAGCAAAGCATTTTTCACTAGGTTGATTGACTTATGGTGCAATCAAACTTTTTACAACGCTTCCGGTGACTTAGAAGCAAGGAGCACCGATCCTTATACAATATTGAGTTTTACGAGATCCCAATATGACCTACACGGTGACTTACAACAGTATCAATTCTTATACAATGTTAATCTTTAAG
>CAIGRL010114419.1:0-12968 GCA_903798325.1 Fraxinus xanthoxyloides
AATTAGAAATAAAATGCGGCACATCTAAAGTAATCTTATACAATACTTAAGTGATGGAATAAAATACAACTGCATAAATATTTTTTATTTACTATAAGGGAAAATTTTTCCACAAACACAGAGAACAAGAATTACATATAAAATTGCATGGATAAAGTCAAATATAAACAATCACAAATAAAAGTCTACAGTTTCTTTATTTTTTTATTTTCATTATTTTTCCCTTTTCTCTTATATTCGTTTCACTGTATATGCTGGATTTTCCTATTTCAGTGTAGTAGGTAAGCACCAACTGAAGAAAATTAAACAACACATTGTATTGGCTTTTGTTTTTTGACAATTAGAAAACAAGAATGAGTACAAGTCATTGAATTTTTCAATGTGGAAGCCAGTGGTGGAGTCACGGAGCCCAAGATGGCGACTGTTGATGTAACATTTTGAATTTTTTTCCCTTTAAATTTATGTAAAAATTTTGAAAGTTTTTAAATTCATGTAGATGTGATTTTGCCCTCCTTCCCAAGAAAATTCCGGCTTCGGCATATTAGGTACAATGAAGTCAAAATAGAAATCTTTTCAAGAATTTTTTTCTATCATTTTCTCAAAAAAAATGTCTATGTTTAGGTAAAATTATAAGTTACTAAAATTATAATATCATAAAAAATTAGTGACAGATAAATGAATCTTACGAAATATTTGACTAAAATTATTTTTGAGTTTGAAAATATTTTAATGTCGTTCAAACATAAACTATGTCTCTATCCATCTACCTACCTTATAGAATGACACAAGGATTGTCCATCTTCCAATTTCCCATCCTCGGTTCCTTTCTATCCTCTTTCCCATTGTACCAAATGCACCCCCTAGTTCAACTTATAATCAAATGAGTCGAGATCAATTATAATATTTTCTAGGGTAGAGAAATGATTGATTTTGTGAATTTCATCAACCTCTCAATGAAAACATGAATTATGTATTTGATTTTTGCTTACAATATCCTTCCCATTGATCTCTGTTCAACGTAAGCTATATCTGGCCTCATATGTGATAAATAAATTAACCTTTCAACCAAATGTTGATAGAAACCCATGTCTGTTTGAAATTAATTTGGAAAAATTCCAAGCTTGTGCTTCACTTCTATGGGCATTACAGCTGGTTTGCAAGCAAGCATTCCAGTTCCGATCAAAAGATTTAGCACATATTTTCGTTGTAAAAGAAATATCCCTCTATTTGATCTTGCTATTTCAATTCCTAAGAAATATTTAAGTTGTCCTAAATTCTTCATTTCAAATTTAATAGCCAAATATTCCTATAGCAACTTCATTTCCTGTGGATCACCTTCTATTAAGACCATATCGTCAATATGCAACATTTCCTCCTTTGTGTTTTCATAAGCATTGTATTATACGAACTATTTTATTATAACCAAATGCCTCATTGCAGATGAGAACCTCCCAAACCAAGCTTTAGGTGATCGTTTAAGCCCATATAATGATTTTTCCAACTTACAAACTTTGTTTCTACTCGAAGAACTACATTTCACACCCGGTGGTAGCTCCATGCACACTTCCTCCTCTAACTCCCCATTGAGAAATATTGTTTCATGAAAAGAAACATCCCGTGAAACAAAAGTGGTATTAGTTTGTAGATTTTATAATTTGTAGGCTTTCATGCCATAGGGATACCCAAGGAAGATAAAAGCATTACCCTTGGTTCAAATTTTGTTCGGTTTCTTTTGAGTGTAGATGCATAACAAAGGCAACCAAAGACTCCAAGATGAGTGTAAGATGGCTTGATTTGGTAGAGTAGCTCATACGAAGATAGCTCATACGAAGATTTGTTGTTAAGGATTATGGTAGGTGTTCGATTAAGGAGATGTCGTAAGAACACAGTCTCCCCAAAATTTGTGAGGTGATTTAGCTTAGAACTTAATGGCTCTAGGTATGTTAAGAATGTGCCGATGTTTTCGCTCAACTACACCATTTTGTTATAGTGTTTCCACACAACTCAATTGGTGTATGATACCCAGAGTCGGACCTGAGGGGAGGCCCAAGAGGCCTCCGCCTCAGGCTCAGAATTTTTGAGGGCCCATTTTCGTTGGTTTTTTTTTTTTTTTTAAATTAAGCTAAAACAGTAAAAGTGTAAAACGACTTCAACTCCCAAGTCTCCAGTCCGTCTCAACTACGTCGTTTCCTCCACTACTCCGCCTAAGTTTCGTTCGTCCGCCGTGGGCATTATTCCGCTGTGCATTATTCTTGGCATTGCAGGCTGCAACATTAAAAACTCCATCTATTAAAGGTTCTAATAGTTAAAATTCCAACTAAAGATTCTTTTCTGCTAGCAGTAGTATTAACATTCGTCAATCTTTAATTGTTTATCATTGAAATTAGATGTTTTACTGCTTGTTTGGGCAAAGATATACCTGAACTGAGTAAAAAAGAATTTTCTTTTTCTCTTCTCTCGCTCCCAGTGATATGAAATTGATTAATTTGAGGTGTTATTTGCAGGGCAGAACAAGCTGGGAAGAGGGGAGTGGGACAAAGTGCACCAATTCTTTTTAATTACGGGCTCCAAGTAACTTATAATGGCTTAATATTGGTTCTCGTTGTTGAGTATAAAGGTTTTCTCTTGATCTGCACTCCTTTTTGGTTGATTTACTGCGTCAATGTTTTATAGCTTTTAAGTTTCCTAATCTTCCATTGCTTCAAAAAAATCGTGAAATTGTAGCTGGTTGAAAAATTATTTCTCTCTTTTAAATGGATATTGGATAATGGATGGATGGATTCAGTATATATTAGACCATTAGTTATGGGATTTTATAAATTAAATCTAACGATAGTATGATTGAATATGCATTATTAATTATTTGGATTTGGTGTAATTAAGTGTGAATTTGAACTGGGATTTTGTAAATCTACATTCGCTCATGTTAATTGTTATGTTCAATTTCACTAATTGTTAACTGTTGAGTGATTTGAGTTAAATATCATGGCTCCTACATATACATCTGGAGCTCAAAAAAAGAAGAAGAGACATTAATTCGAAGTCAGACTGAAGATATGGATAAATATTTTCAAGAAAAGAGAATGAAGATTTTGAGAAACAACAGAATCAGAATAAATATTTTGAATATTTAAGTTTTATTTGTTGCTTCATTGTTGAATTTAAGTTAACAAATTTAGTTCTATAAAACTCTTTTAAAAGAAAAAGAGGTTTGTCTGCTATGATTTAGGGGCTCAAATTTTGAAGTTCGCCTCAACTTAGGTAGATGTTGTTGTCTGCTACGACTTATGGGCCGAAATATTAATTCTTGGCATTTTCTCTTAAGATATCCAAGCATTACACGATGGCTACATATGGGCCTTTCCCTTTTTTGTGATTGGTTAAATGAATCGGTTCGTTGACCACCAATAGAACTAGGAATCTATTTACTGGCAAAGGCCGCTGCATCGAAGTTTTGTTGCTTCTTAGCAACGACTTCCTTTTGCCTCTCATCTTGCAGAGTTAGAGCAAAGACTAGAGTGAAACTAGTGGATCCATCACGCTGGAAAATTGCTCATCCAGGCCAATAAGAAACTGCATAATCTGGTCTTCATACTCGTAATAAGCATTGCTGATTCTTAGTCTATAATTGTCCAGCTCTTCACAAAGTCATTTGAATCAATTGAAGAAATAGTTGACAAAACTATTTGAAGAATTCAATGAAATATATAAGAAAGAACACAAAGAATTACGGGTTTTGGCGCCAGTCTGGCAAACCTACATCCACGGCAAAAGAGAGAAGATTATATTCACTTATATCCGAAGCATTACAATGACACACACACACACATATATAATTACGGAAAGAATATAACAAGTAATGAAAACATTCCAATTATCAAATATCTCTCTTCTCCAACACTACTTGCTCGAGAAATCGAAGCAATTTGCTTCTTAAGCTCATATATGCAAGGACCATTACTTTGGCTGTAGCGATCCATGTGTTCAATCCTTACAAAATCTTTGTGCATCATACTAGGGTATATCTCCTTCGGGATGGAATTGATAATCCATGAAGAGACCACATGATTGCATCTCTTCCAAGCACCATAGAGAAGATCATTTTAAGGAGGCTATGAAAGTATTATAAATGATAAATGAAAAAAAACTCTTCGAATGTAGAAAATGAGAAGAATTTTGTAGGAAAAGAAGAAGAATAATGCTTCTTGTAAATATAGATGAAGTGTTGAGGAGAGAGTGATGAAGGTTTTTGTTTTTTTTTTTTAGTTGAAGAAATTTTGATTCAATCACACATCATGTATATGTACATTAATATATAATATAAGTAGTATATAAGTAGTGAGGTACAGATGGCATAATCGAGAAAAATAAAATAAAAAATAGCAAGACTCGTTTTCTAATTTTGGTGCAGATGGAGGTATGGGTCAATTGTCTTGAGGTTTCCAAGTTGGCGCCGCAATGATAATAGACACAGAACTGCAATTCTCTTATTAAACACTTTTGGTAGTTGTGGTAGCTAAGACCTAAGTAACAACTTATTAAAACTTTGACTTTAAAATTTTACAGCCATCGACAGAGAGAGCATCCACTACCAGTGCCGTGAAGCGAAAGCGGGTCCGGATGATATGATTATTGTCACAAAATGCAAAACTAACTAATTACTTACGACGTAGTACCTAAAATACTCTTTTAACAAATGCATGACAAATAATTTTGACCAAACTCTACAATAAAACCTATTTTTATATTTTCAAAAATAAAAATAAAATAATAAGAGCGATAAATTGAAATATTCTAATCCCAACCCTACCTTCAGAAAATTCGCGAATTTGCAAGAGATGAGGATGGCCTCCGCGGTCCCTGCCTTGGCCCGCCTTTTGCCCATTCTAATTTTCACACTTCTAACTAAATCATAATTAAATATTGTTTTCGCTGTTAATTTTAAAAAAATACATCAATAAATGATTTATTTAAATTGTTCTATTAGAGAACAAAAGATGGTTGGTTCTACTTATGATTCATCTCGAGGAATACTCAAAAAATCTAATAGCTGTGAGGGAAATTCTTCGATTATAACTATTAGAATTTTTCAATATTAATATGTTTGTGAATTAATGAGTTTTTTCCTTATTGCCTCCCTCAATAGAGAGTTGTCAAAAAAGAGAAGTTGAATAACGATCTAGTGACTTTTAAATAAACACTACAAATGCCTTTCTTCTTTAGTATTATGTGCTTATTACTTTGCAATACACGTAAATGAATTTTGAACACCTGAAAATCAAGTTACTTGTTGATGTATTTTTGAAGAATTGATGGTTTAAACTTTACTATGTACATGATTTATCTTCTGTAATTTTAAAAAAAAAAAAATCAAGGGGAAACACGTTATTTAAAATTTGAAAGTCTGTAATTTTTCAAAATGAAATGTGTATACCTGAGATTGTTGTAAACATCTTAAAATTTCTATGTAGTTTGTCCTGAAAATGTAAGTTAATTATTCCATAAAATGTTCTCAAATATTGAAACCTATGCCAGTTGGCACTTTTATTACGTTAACAAAGATCTGATTGCAAATTTTAGGTGACGAATTAACAAAAGGGCAATGCTACATGTACATAATTTTTTTACCCAATCTTTTACCTACACTCACAATAAGGTGTGGGAACCACATTTTTGAGAGTTTTTTTTATGCACGCGGACCCTGCACACATGTGAGAGAGTAACATTTTCGGTAAGGGAAACTCGGTACAAATAGTTTTATTCTTAACAAAATATGATAAAATGGTGAAACTTGAAATGCAATTGAAGTTGAGTGATTTAATTA
The DNA here is from genome assembly GCA_903798325.1 of Fraxinus xanthoxyloides. Classification (NCBI taxonomy): domain Eukaryota; kingdom Viridiplantae; phylum Streptophyta; class Magnoliopsida; order Lamiales; family Oleaceae; genus Fraxinus; species Fraxinus xanthoxyloides. The sequence goes on from CAIGRL010114419.1 coordinate 5,825, forward strand.
TAATAAAGTGAACTTTAGTGACTCAATTGAGCTTTTGTTGAAAGTTGAGTGGCCACAGATGAAAATTCACCCCAATTGTAAAATTGAGTTTAAAATATTAGTCCTCTAAATCAAACTCGGAACCTTTATTACGTAGAATTACATATAATTAAATAATATTAAATGATGATTATCTAACGATTGTGTTGACATATGGTTGTCTTGGTTTCCGTACATGCATGCCAGCCTGAACCCCGGCCAGCCCCTGTTTAAACTTTATATGAAAAAAAAAATAAAAAAAAATGAGGTCGAACTCCAAATTTGAGAGTTCCCACCGCAAACTTTAAATGAAAATTCATGCGAGATGGCGCAGCTGTGATGCAATGCACCCATCAATCCATTAATATTTCTTTATGCGCACAAATATAAGATTACATATATCAAAGTTTTGACTCTTCCGTTACTACACAGTTTGAGTTTCCCATATATAATATTAGAACGGAGTTAGGTTGGTGTCATGTTCCAACAGTTTCTTGGAAAATCCATATCTTTGACCACAAGATGAGCTGAGCTGAATTTCTTTTTCTTTTTTTTATTTCACATACATATGCGAAGGAATGAATTTTATTTTAAATAAGATTTCCCTCTGGTTTGCTCATCAATGAAACCTTGTTTCAGCTCTGAGAATTGAGGAAAGGACAACTACACCTCTAGTATAAAAAGGGTGTTGGTTCCAATCCCCCTCTACTTTTGGGTGGCACTGGCAGAGTTTGCTTTCACACTTGCGCAACTTGATCAAAATATTTGCCAACCTTTTTAGTCAGTTCTCCTTCTGAATCTTTCTATGACTTGTATTTTCAGCTCCATTCAGATTATTTCTGCTTTAATTCCCAAAAAATGCTAGTATTGAAGATTTAAATGACGATTTCCATTTGTTCAGGTTTCTTACTTTCTTGATTTCGGGTAGGTAAGCTTATGTTCTCAACGACTCTGATTCCTCACTGCATCTCCCTGTTTGTGTTTCTGTTTTGGGTCAAATAAAATCCAAATCCCAAATAGGTAGAAATGAGATCTATTATATTATGTTTTTATTCTGCAATGCAGCTTGAGGATTGTCATCTTCTAAATGTCAATTTAAGGTATGTGACCGGGGCATCCACTAATTTGTATTATGACTACCTCATTACCTGATTTCTTTGTTCTCTATCTGTCTTTTTCTTATTGGATAATAATCTCATGCTTCAACAATTTCAGCTTGAAAATATGTTTTATTTAGTTCGTAATTATTTTCCATAGACTGTAAAGCAGCTCACAAGTGAGAATAAGCCAGAAGGAGTTAACGCTATGGCCGTAGAAAATGTTGAAGGTGAAGATGGTGCTTCAAGAAATGAGGCCTCCACCTCAGGAAGCCATGAAGGCCAAGAGGACTTGCCCAAAGCTGGGGGAAAAGAGCCCACGAATGCAATTCCATTTTACAAGCTATTCAAGTTTGCTGATTCCGAGGACAAAATTTTGATGATTGTTGGTACAATTGGTGCCATTGGAAATGGATTGTGCCTGCCTCTTATGACAATTCTTTTCGGAGAATTGATTGATTCTTTCGGACAAACCCAAACCGCAGATGTTGTTTCGGTTGTTTCAAAGGTAAAGGGAAGTTTTTAGTTTTCATACTATCTTATATTTTGCTTAAATCATATCATTGAATGTTTCTACTGCTGTGATGTGCATAGTTCCACAAGTAAAAATATTCTCATACTTCCTTATTGGATCTCATTGTAGGTGGCACTGAAGTTTGTGTATTTGGCTTTGGGATGTGGTGTTGCGGCATTTCTTCGTAAGAATTCCTAACATCATGTCTTTATTATTGAGTTTAAAGAAAACAGATATTGAAATTTTGGCACTAAAATTGTGTATATCTTTTGGTGTCTTCTAGAGGTGGCTTTCTGGATGATCACTGGGGAGAGACAAGCTGCAAGAATCAGAAGTCTTTATTTGAAAACTATATTGCGACAAGATGTTGCTTTCTTTGACAAAGAAACAAATACAGGAGAAGTTGTCGGAAGGATGTCTGGTGACACTGTTCTTATTCAAGATGCAATGGGCGAGAAGGTATTACTCCTTGAAAATTGTCGTTAATTATCAATCTCTCCCTCAAGAGACTTTACCATGTTTCAAATGCTAATTTTTTTAGTTATCTATATCTTGCTTAAGGTGGGAAAGTTTATACAGCTGATCTCAACATTTTTCGGAGGATTTGTTATTGCCTTTATTCAAGGATGGCTTCTTACCCTTGTCATGTTAACGTCTATTCCCCTGCTTGTGATATCTGGTGGAGTCATGTCAATTGTCTTATCCAAAATGGCGTCTCGTGGCCAAAATGCATATGCTAAAGCAGCAATTGTGGTTGAACAGACAATTGGCTCCATCAGAACAGTATGCCACTATCATAAAATTTAGTTTGTTCAAGTGCGGAAAAAAATTATGATTAAGCATAGACATCTAGCTTAGCTCCTTAGTTTTTCCTTTGTATAATTAAATCACTCATTTGATCTCAATTCAGGTTGCCTCATTTACTGGGGAAAAGCATGCCGTGGCTGATTATGATAAGTCCCTTGTGGAGGCATACAAATCAGGTGTACATGAAGGGTGGGCTAGTGGGTTAGGTCTTGGATCCGTTATGTTCATCGTGTTCTGCAGTTATGCTTTAGCTATTTGGTTTGGTGCAAAGATGATCCTGGAGAAGGGTTATACTGGGGGTGACGTGCTCAACGTTATTGTTGCAGTGTTAACTGGTTCCATGTGAGTTAAATCTTTCAAATTTCATACAAAATCATGCATGCTCTAAATGTTTCTAATTTGACTTGTTTAGCATCTGAATTCGTGATGTGCCATTTCAGGTCTCTAGGACAGGCATCTCCCTGCATGAGTGCATTTGCTGCGGGTCAAGCTGCAGCCTTCAAGATGTTTGAGGCTATAAATAGGAAACCCGAGATAGATGCATATGATACCAGAGGAAAAGTATTGGACGACACTCGTGGAGATATAGAATTGAAAGATGTCTATTTTAGTTATCCAGCAAGACCAAATGAAGAAATATTCAAAGGATTCTCTCTTTTTATCCCTAGTGGCACAACTGCAGCTTTGGTTGGACAGAGTGGAAGCGGGAAATCAACTGTGATTAGCTTGATAGAGAGATTTTATGATCCACAAGCTGGTGAAGTTCTGATCGATGGAATTAATCTCAAAGAATTCCAGCTCAAGTGGATTAGGTCAAAAATAGGTCTTGTCAGCCAAGAACCCGTGCTTTTCACAGGCAGCATCAAGGACAATATTGCATATGGCAAGGACGGTGCAACCCTTGAAGAGATTAGAGCTGCAGCTGAGCTAGCAAATGCTGCTAAGTTCATTGATAAATTGCCTCAGGTTCGTCCTTCTAGTAAATTTAATTACTGGACTCTGTCATCTTTGAATTTTCAAATGTACTCCTGAGTCTATCCTAACTCAATTAACATCTCTTGACTGCATATATTCTCTTGGCTTCCTAAATTTTAGGAGTTAGTGTATTGTTTCTTACTATTAAATATTGAATTTCATTCAGGGACTTGATACCATGGTTGGTGAACATGGAACTCAGCTTTCTGGTGGTCAGAAGCAAAGGGTTGCCATCGCCAGAGCAATCCTGAAAGATCCACGAATTTTACTTCTAGACGAGGCAACAAGTGCTCTAGATGCAGAATCTGAGCGAATTGTTCAAGAGGCTTTGGACAGGATAATGATAAACAGAACAACTGTCGTTGTTGCGCATCGTTTGAGCACAGTAAGGAATGCCGATATGATTGCAGTCATTCACCAAGGAAAGATGGTTGAAAAAGGTATACTCTAAAATCTAAATAGACTTTATTTTCTATTTTTGCTGCTTTTCTTGAGGAACACCATTAATGCATAGCAATTATATGATTGTTCTCAATAAAGCACGTTTACTATTGCAAAAGATTTTAAAACGTCATGCATTATGTGATATCAATGAAAGAAGAATTTTCTCAACATCGAATCAAATTATAAAACTTCCTTGGGGAAGTTATTGCCTTAAGGGAAAAGAAAATCATATTAATAGTATCAACTGCTTGTGAACGGTGCAGGCACACATTTTGACCTACTCCAGGATTCTGAAGGAGCATATTCTCAGCTCATACGCTTGCAAGACATAAATAAAGATTCTGACCAACATGTTGATGACAGAGACAAATCTGACATGACTTTGGAATCTGGTAGACAGTCAAGTCAAAGAATGTCATTTCAGCGTTCGAGCAGTCAGGGTTCTTCTGGAGCTGGAAATAGCAGTTGCCATTCATTGTCAGTTACATTCGGCCCACCTACAGCGCTTAGTGTCCCAAAATCTGAATTAGCAGATCCAGATGTGACTTCTCATAAAACATCAGACAAGCCTCCAAAAGTCCCAATTCGACGCCTTGCCTATCTGAACAAGCCTGAGGTATCAGTTCTGATAGTTGGAGCTATATCTGCTATTGTAAATGGTGCAATAATGCCAATTTTTGGTGTACTACTTTCCAGTGTAATCAAAACATTCTTTGAGACACCGCATAAATTACGAAAAGATTCCAAATTTTGGGCCCTAATGTTTGTGGTTCTTGGAGCTGTATCACTAGTTGCATATCCAGCAAGAACATATCTTTTTGGTGTGGCTGGGAATAAGTTGATAAGGAGAATTAGATTGTTGTGCTTTGAGAAGGTGGTTAACATGGAAGTTGGTTGGTTTGATGAGCCTGAACACTCAAGTGGAGTAATTGGTGCAAGGCTCTCAGCTGATGCTGCTACAGTTCGCGCTTTAGTTGGAGATGCTCTTGCACAGATTGTGCAAGACACTGCCGCGGCAATTGTGGGACTGGGTATAGCTTTTGAAGCAAGTTGGCAGTTGGCACTTATCATCCTTGGTATGATACCTCTGATAGGATTGAATGGATATGTACAGATCAAGTTCATGAAGGGGTTCAGTGCAGATGCAAAGGTTTGTATCCAAACTAACAATTCTTTATTTTATGGGCTCCTATCTGCTAAAAATTTCTAGATAAGTATCAAAACATGAAAAAGATCAGTTATCTTAAAAAACTAGTAAATTAACCATGTGAATTATCAGCATTAGCCCATTGAAGAAACAAACTTTAAAAAAGATACAACAGCTTCCTGAAACCACTTATTATTGTTCTAAACTTCGCAGGCAATGTATGAGGAAGCAAGCCAAGTTGCAAATGATGCAGTTGGAAGTATCAGAACAATTGCCTCTTTCTGTGCAGAAGAAAAGGTGATGAATATGTACAAACATAAGTGTGAAGGCCCTATGAGAAATGGGATAAGACAAGGATTGATTAGTGGGATAGGTTTTGGTCTATCTTTTTCCTTGCTGTTTTTGGTATATGCTACCAGCTTTTATGCAGGAGCTAGGCTTGTTGAGGATGGAAAAACAACATTTTCGAATGTGTTCCGCGTAAGTCCGTTCTTCACCTCTGTATTGATTTTCCCATGTTATGGTGACAATGCAGAACATATAAATTGACAGGAATTCTAAAATTAATAAATGTTTTACAGGTTTTCTTTGCTCTAACCATGGCGGCAATAGCAATCTCTCAATCGAGCTCTTTTGCTCCAGATTCAAGCAAAGCCAAGACTGCTGCTGCTTCTATATTTGCTATGCTTGACAGGAAATCTAAGATTGATCCAAGTGATGAGGCTGGCATGACACTTGAAAGCGTTAAGGGAAAAATTGAACTGAATCACGTGAGCTTCAAGTATCCAACCAGGCCAGATATTCAGATTTTCCGGGACCTTTCCTTGGCAATTCATAGCGGGAAGGTGACGTAATATTTTATAGCCCTTATTTCTATTTTTAATATTTTTGCACCTGAGAAAAACAGTATATACCTGTTTGTCGTGCAATTTCATACATGCTGAGTTCTAACGTTGTTGGGGTGGGTTTAATGTTTCAGACGGTCGCTCTGGTAGGAGAGAGTGGAAGTGGGAAGTCAACAGTCATCTCATTACTGCAAAGATTTTACGATCCTGATTCGGGTCATATTACACTTGATGGAATTGAGATTCAGAAGTTTCAACTCAAGTGGTTAAGGCTGCAGATGGGGCTTGTGAGCCAGGAGCCTGTTCTGTTTAATGACACAATCCGATCCAATATTGCGTATGGAAAGGAAGGACATGCAAACGAGGCAGAAATCATAGCCGCAGCAGAGCTAGCCAATGCCCACAAATTCGTTAGTGGGTTGCAACAGGTATAGATTTGATATTTGTTATGTCCTGTATAATAGTGTTTTCCCTCAAGATATGAATTATTAAAAATTGAAATTTTGACTGTTATAATTCAAAATGAATGCAGGGATATGATACAGTAGTGGGAGAGCGAGGGGTTCAATTGTCAGGTGGACAGAAACAGCGGATAGCCATTGCACGGGCAATCATAAAAAGTCCAAAAATTCTTCTACTAGACGAAGCGACTAGCGCACTCGATGCTGAATCGGAGCGGATAGTTCAAGATGCTCTTGATCGAGTGATGGTGAATCGGACTACAGTGATTGTAGCACATAGGTTATCAACAATCAAGGGAGCAGAAGTAATTGCTGTGGTTAAAAATGGAGTTATAGTAGAGAAAGGGAAGCATGACACTCTGATCAATGTTAAAGATGGTATCTATGCATCACTAGTTGCCCTTCACATGAGTGCTTCTTCTTAACATATTCAAAATCTGAAAAATAATATTGCGAATGTGATTTTTTTTTTCTCGCCAAGTAAAAGAAAGGTGCCGGATATGAGGTCAATTTTGTAATGTTTCTAACTGATATGCCTACTTCTTTATGCATTTTTTGGCAACTGCAAAATCACTTGTGAACCCCCTCAATCTAAGATCAGGCATATTATTTATTAATTGTATGCAACAAAAAGACAGAATAGTTTTTTGGAGCCTGGGAATCTTCTTTTATCATCACTGTGCCGTGATTCTAGCAAGCAAGAAAAAGGAGACAATTTTTTTTTTTTTTTTTTTTTCTTTATTTTGAATTGATCCCATTTTTTGTTTTATAAATTCTAAATGCAATAAATTATATTCTCTCCACACCTAAGAGTCCGTTTGATTTGGCGGAATTTT
>CAIGRL010114420.1:0-10319 GCA_903798325.1 Fraxinus xanthoxyloides
AATCCTATTCTAATTAAAATAAGAATAAAATGATAAAATCTATTACAACTAGATAACTTATCATAAACATCTAACTTTTATCCTATTTATAATAGGATTATCCTACATCATCAACTTAACAACATTTGATCATAGTACTGCTTTCAGATTACAGTGCATAGAATGTAGACTGAAAAATAAACAAAAATCAATTTTCGAACTCAACCCAGAGGAACTTGTCAAATATCAATTTTGATTTATTAAACTGATGCAAGAAAAAGGAAAAAAGGTAGGCACCTTGATGTAGCAATGTCATCAGAATAATCTCTAAAAGATTTATTGTCCCCACTAAGCATAGATCGACCACGTGCTCGAAAGGACAGATGCTCAGGACTGCAAAACCCAAAACATTTTAAAACGTAACAATGATTTCTGGCAAAAAGAAACCTTTCTCAACTTCTCAACTTAATATTTTAGACATTGAGTATCTTCATGACATAAATAGAAAAGCACAACATTTGGAGGCAGGTTGAAATTCTTAAAATGTTTCAATGTTTCTTTGTGTTCAGTTATAGAATGCTGAATTTTCAAGCTTCCTTTCAACTGATTCTAACAAAGTAATTACATTGTTCTTGTATATTTGTGCATGCTACACTACTATAAAAATAATTTTGTTGACTTTCCATTTCGATATAAGGTTGCATGATTTATAATTATCAACTAAACTTCTAAGATCTTTCAATGACAATGTTCTACCAAATAATGCAACGTTTTTATGACTCAAAATTATAAAATATCTAAGATTTACCATGCAGGTTTCCAAAACTGAATATCGGTGCAGTTAACATAAGCTTCTATTATACAAAATGAAATCCTGGTTATCTACAAAAACCTTGAACTTGAAGTCCTTTGTTCAGCAACAACCTTTCTTTGGCTCCTTTGCCAAAATGCAGCCGCAATATTAGGTTCACTGTGTGACAAGCTGACATGATGACAAACAATAAACAAATCAAACCAAACTACGTCCCTTAAATCTTCGAAGAAAAGTTGTAAGTGGAAATTAAAATATTCATGTAATAAACAAAAAATTGTCCGAAAGAGCATGAATGGTACCTCAATTTCCTGTCAATGGAATTTGACAACATCATATTCCTTAAAGAAGGCCCTGCTGCATTTGAAGATGTTTCTAGTTTATGATGATACTGAAGGCCATCTTCTTTCTCAGCGCTGCATAAATTAACATGAAGCATCAACCCAACTGCATCGTTCTCCCATCTTCCAAGATTTCTCATCACTCCAGAAAATTAATCGTCAAAATTTACAATGCTAGGATTAATGTTAAAAGAAAGACCTCTGACGGCTGTCAGAATCTCCAAGTAAAAAAGGATATTTTCTGCTGACCTCTCAGGATCAACTCCCTCGGAAACACCATAAAGGGGACTATTTGGCTCCATTGGGGAATCACAAGAATCATTTTCTGCAGAATCACTCTCCCCAGCAGCAGATATGTGAGTCATAAAGATAGCCTTGGTTGATCGGGGTATCAGCTGGCCAGGAAACCGCATAAGATCGACCAGAAGTTCCAGAGAATTCAACACGACCAAAACTGACATATGCTTATATGAGTCATCACATTCAGAAGCTCCTTCAGTAGGCAAACCCTAATGAAAGACACATGCCAATAGAAGATGAGATTAAATAAAAGAAGAAAAGCAAAAGAGAATGAATGTCTTTAAAAAAATAAAATATTACTCCGCAATTAAAGCAAGAAAATCTGTTCGAAAGAACACAAAAATGAAAAAATAGAAAGTAACACCTTGGAATGGATAAAGTAAAGCTTACCACCATCAGCCTACAAGCAAGACCTACAGTGTCTGCAAGGACTTTAAATAATATTGCTCGAGGTCTGCAAGAACCGTGCTTTATTTGCCCCAGCATCTGCATACCTTGATTTCCAGATACATGATCATTGGGTGTAGCTTTCTTTGGACTAAGTTCCAAATTGGGTCTTCTATAAAATTCCGACACCTATTCAGCATGTCTGAAGTCAGAAATGATTCCCACGCCGACATTGGTTATAAGGAATACAGAGAAATCAAACAATGACTAATACAATGTAGAGTAGTGGAATATCAAATGAACACTAACATAATAAAGAAGAGTCCATTAAAGTACCATCCACAAACATTGTCAGTCAACCCCATCAAGGCCTTTCAGGCCCATACTACCTGAGAGCAGCATGTGTATGGTGTGCAAGAAGAGAGCAAGATCCAATTTTTATTTATTTATTTTTTTTTTTAAAAAACATAAGCTATAATGCATATGCCATTACCAGACTACAAAAGATGAGTTTACCTCTTTGAACTATCATAATCGAGGAAAGTTGCTTCCAAAACAGATATCCAGAGGATTCCACTCAAAATACGGAGAAAAAGTGATCGCATAATCTTAGAATTGCCTAGTGTTAAATACGATTCCATAGGGACAAGAAAGAACCAAAAAATATATAAGAAAGATGAAAAGTAAATTCAAATGTTTCAAACAACAGGGTTAAATAATCTCTACCGAGCTTCTGAAAGAAATATAGGCGACCCTGACTGAGATATAGGACTTAGTTGCCCATCAAACTGGGCGATGAACTCGCTCGGTAGTAACCCTAGAAGACAAATATTATACCTTAATTCAAACATACTAAAAACATCAATAGAAGGGGAAAATAGTTGCAAATTTTATGATGGAACCGAAAATGAAATATACAGCTAAAATATAGAAGAGCCAATAAATATTCACCAATCCAGCGATCTTCTTTATCACCGCTGCAGGATTTGAATTCAAACCCTTTACCAGAGTTACAATTAGCTGCTTTAACATAGACAGCTTCTTATCTTTCTCTGCATCTACAAGAATTACATCAGCTCTCAAACCGTTAAACTCCAAAGCATGAAGCTCCTCCAGAGTAGGTATATCTTCAAAAAGTTCCTTGAGCTTTTTATCCTAAAGATAATGACATCACTAAGAAACTGCCTCTTAAATGTTAAAACAAATTAAAGCTAATGGAATCCGTATGAGCGACAAAAAAATCACACAAGTATAAACCAAAAGTGGTAGGCAAGTGAAGCATCAGAACCTCTGGCATGCATTATAGTTGAAGCAACTAGATTTATGACAGGATTTACACCGGGCTCAATAAATAATTGAATGTAGTAGAAAGGGGATCCTAAACTAAAAAAGTGTTAATGACCCCAGGGAGGTCCGGCTATTTCTAGCGTTATAATATGAAGTATTCAGACATTTTCTGTTTAATTACCGTAAATGACATGTTAATATAGAAAATTATAAATAGTCTTGCATTAAAGTATGAAAAATGCAATCCATGTTGCATTTAATCTTGCATAGAAAGATATCACCTCTTGTAGCCCTTACAATTTGATAGATCTTTTCATTGTCAATAGAAATGGATGGTCGTTCAATTTGTCACATAAATTCCTACCGTGCCACTTATATGACTGCTAAACAAAGGTTCTAAAGTGAAACAATGCAAACTAAACATTTGTTCAGCATATAATTTTCTTATAAATTTCAGTGCTCTAAAATGATCCTACAGCAAATTTTGATCGAATCAGGTTCATTTGAAGACACTCCTTTAATCTCATACCAAATCATGATAGTCCTTAAAACCACGGATACAAAGATAAAATTGTGTAATCTTAATAGCAAATTCCCACTCCAAACATATGCCTCAAGTCATGTAACTTTCATCGTTTCCTATGGTACATCAGGTGAAATATATGGAACCATAGGTCCCATGTCTCATCCACTAGCATGAAGTACATCATTTTCGTGCTTTCAAAATACTCTACTCCAATGAAAACATATATCTCGATTTGCAAAAATTGGAAAATCAGATTATGTTGTTGAAATGAAGAAACGCCATTCAGTTCCTGGTGATGGCAGAGTGTGCAAATTCTCTCAAGAGCTCGAAGATTTTATTTCAAGATCTTCGAACATATTGGATGTTTCAATGCAAATTTATCACTTTCAGCCAACACAAAGATGGGACTTTACCACCTTGGATTATTAGTCAATATTTTTCTTTACTGATCATAACAAAAACTCGCATAAGGGTGCAAATTAAGCAAATTAAAGTCTTCCAATAATTTCTACTTTCTTCATAGATGACAAGAACTGCAAAATCTGGATTGGTACAGACGTACAGTAACACTCAATAACGGTAAACTACATGTCCAGATTAAATGGTTCGTGCTTTCAGAAAATTAGAAGGCTTAAATTCCTAAGCAATAGCAATAATATATTAGTTAATTTAACACAACCAATTTAAGTGCTCACAGGAACAATAGAGTAGAAACCATTTGGGATTGGTTCAGAAAGCATTCCAGTCGTCCAGAGGATCCTAGATGCTGCTTGATATGACCATGTACTGTATTCATTGTCATCAGTAGTTTCTCTATTACTCAGAACTCCTTTAGAATCCAAGGAAGCAGATCCAATTTTTTCGACAAAATCTAAAGTCCGCCGTGTAGCAGTAGTAGGCCTTGATTCATCTCGTGTGTCCTCCATATCCATAAATCCAATACCATCATATGCCCAGTTCTCACCCCGTAAAAGTGCTCATAAATTGTGCAGTTTTTCACCACAGCATTAATTTGTAAACTTCTTTTTCTTCGCTCCTCAAAGCTAGAGACCACAGATCTGAAAGATGGACAAAGACTTCAAAACTCACAGTCTAGTGTTTCTTCTATTAAAATCAACAATATGTCATTTAAGCTCCAAAATGATCATTTCAACAAATGGCAGCAAATAATTTTTTCAGGGAACTTTTTTTAAAACTTAGAAGAATCTGGAGCAAGATGATGTTTCTTAATAAAAATAAACAGTCCACCTCCAACCCTACTCGAACCCAAAAGCCAACATGAATACGAGACTTACAGAAAATTAAAAGAACCATAATTGGCTCAATTGGCTTATCGAGTTCAAAATGAAGTTCTGCAGTTTACTTTCCCTTTTTCTTTTTAATCAGTCATGATGAGCCTTTAGACTGTTGACAGTTTAGTCATTAAAACTACCAACTTGACAATATCAAAATTCACAAGGAAACCAATTTTTGCATAAAGACGTATACCGCTATTTCCATCAATTGACAGCTATCAAAATGCATGAAGCGTAATCAACAATTTAGTTCAGAAATACAAGTCAATCATGCTGCACAAATTTCCAGCAAACTCCAAGTGACTTTCTGAACCCTTAGCATCAGCAAAAATCAAAGAAATTCCTACTTGTCTAAAACAGCTCGTGTTCGAATATCTTCAAGTATGGCTTAACTGATTGTCATAAAAACAATCACACGCAAACAACAGTCTGTACTGAATTAATAAAAGCCATTGAAAAGAACCTTGTGAATATCATAATATAGCCCAAGAAAAGCCCAAATTAATATTTAAGTATGATTCTTATATAAAACTTTCGGCTTGTTGAAAGTCTACCAACAAAAGGAAAAATCTAAGCTATTCTGCTCATAAAAACAATAAAAAGAATTATGATGTATATTATTTTGATTGATTTTTTTCAAAATCCAAAGATTAAACGTTGCATAGTTGTGTGGAAAGTAGTAAAACATAAAGCAAGAACCGATGTAAAACTGCAAGATGACATAAATTGGCTCCAAAAATACATCACTGGAAAAATAAGAGATATGCACAACAAAAAGATTACTTTATAGCCCTGTATGAAAAGGTTTTCTCTCAAAGCCCATTACAAACTTCCTCCTCTTAATTTCCCCAGCATGCTTCAGAACAAGGAAAAGGCACCAATGACTTTGAGTTCAGGATAAAAGGAATTGTCAAAAGATAAAATCTTTGAAGAGTCTGAAACTTTAGGGCATTTTTTTCTTTTTTCTCTTTCAAGTCAGGTTTAATCCATTTACTCACAAGAAGGGAGATCCATTTTAAAAGGAAAAAAGTATGCATCATGATTCCTACAGCCTGCCATTTAATGTGAATCGTTTACCTAAGAAGCTGGGATGAGTTGTGTACTCCAAACATTACTGAAAGAAAAATATAATAAATCAAGCTTCCAATCATCACTAATGATTTGATAGCCCTCAAATGCTTTACAATTGCATTATATCCAGTTCACATTTCAGTTAGTGATACTCAGCAGGCCTCATGGTCTCTGGATGTCCAACTTTTATCTAGCAACCAGAAAGATTTTTGGTGGATAATGCATAGATCAAACATTTCGGGAAACGGATAACATGAAGGCCCCTATTTGAGAGTTGTCGAAACCAGGTTTAGTATGATTCAGTCCTGAAATCATTACTCTAATTCATGAAAAATTATAATGTGTTGACCAGCGTTACCATGGCAATCTGAATAAATATTAATACCACTAGATAAAAATCTGCAACATGGTTAGATAAGTATAGAATGTTGTCTCGTCAACACCCCCAATAGTTGAAACACCAAGCATCCCTTATTCGCGTCAACACCCCCAATAGTTGAAACACCAAGCATCCCTTATTCGTATTTTACTTGTTTATTTATTTAATGTATAAAAGCTATTGGCTTCAATGCCTTCAATCTCCCAGCAGTAATACGTGGAGCCAGGTATTATAGAAAATTCTGGATGTATTGTCCCTTTTAACCTTTTCATCCAAACAATGGCCAGGCTTGACAGGCTATACTATATTCACTAAAACTGGCTTTCAACCCGAGCAACAATACATAAACGACAGAATCATAAGATCCATCCTTGATTAGGATATAGAGATAGTCTCTTGAGAAATAAAACACCCGTCTTAACGAAGACTCAGTGTATAACACATAAAATCTCACTGTCAGCAACTCTTAAGCTTAGCCAAACAGGCAATAATTTGCATTGCAGCATTTCTAGACACAGTATCCTACGCTGAAATATCAATTCTTCTCCTAACAATCAAATTTCACTCATAGCCATCGAATTAAACAAATGAATTATTGGACCCAAAAAGAAAGTCACGTCTAAAATTAAATAACCAGACCATGAACTTCATAAATTTAAGATTTCAAACTGAAATAACTCCAAGTCAGTTTCCAGGTCTTGAATTACACCCACTATAAAATCAACAGTTTAATCACTACTTTATTCATTTTCCTCACAAATTCAATGTTTAAATCACTTAAATTCAATCTAAATTAGCAAAAAAGCTCATCGATAATAAATATAAAGAGTGCAATATGTCAATACAACAAAATGGCAGAAATAGAGGAGTGTCTTTACCACCGACAGATATTAGCAGAAGAATTTGAAGTCACGACTGAGTCCTTGGAGGTACAATAAATTATTAATGATATCCGTTGTGTATTATCTGGTTTGGGTCAAATCACGGGACAATGTCCTATGCATACAGTACAATAAATTGTGCGTATGATTNCTCCAAGTCAGTTTCCAGGTCTTGAATTACACCCACTATAAAATCAACAGTTTAATCACTACTTTATTCATTTTCCTCACAAATTCAATGTTTAAATCACTTAAATTCAATCTAAATTAGCAAAAAAGCTCATCGATACTAAATATAAAGAGTGCAATATGTCAATACAACAAAATGGCAGAAATAGAGGAGTGTCTTTACCACCGACAGATATTAGCAGAAGAATTTGAAGTCACGACTGAGTCCTTGGAGGTACAATAAATTATTAATGATATCCGTTGTGTATTATCTGGTTTGGGTCAAATCACGGGACAATGTCCTATGCATACAGTACAATAAATTGTGCGTATGATTAGCCGCTATTTAGCACCACATGTAGTGTTGTAGTGTTTTGTAAAGATTAAAATCGAATTAAAATTGAAAATATAATCGTTATTGTTGACTTTTATTAAATGGATGGGACCCAATAACGACCATATTTTTAATTTTAATTGAATTTTAAGCCGTACCAAACAGGCTCTTGATCAACTTAAATAACATGCATAATTTTATATTTAACTTGTGTTTGAAACCCGTTTTGAAGAAAAGAAAATGAATTCTGAAATAGTGATTGATAGAAAAATGTGTAGTTGAAAAGTAATAAAAAGTTTTAAATTTGTGTGTAATATTATTTTATTTTGAGAATGTGTGGTTAAAATGAAAAAAGAGAAAAAAAAAATAGAATGAAGATGGGTGTCAAACATGACCTTAATTGGCCTATCATATAATGTCACATAGGCCGGTATTCAGCACCGCTACTTTGTCGTGCTTATTTGTTGACAAATATTATTTTCCATCTTCAACTTTTTAGCGGTCAGATTCTGTGAAAAATAACTAGATTTAAATTGATATCAAACAGGGGCTTACACTCATACTTATTTCTTGACAAATATTATTTTCGATCTTCAATTTTTTAGCGGTCAGATTCTATCAAAAATCACTTTCAAACATTCATTTGAATACGAATTTATAGCTGATTTATAAATTCAATCAAAATTAAATGTTGATTTTAGTCTAATATTTTAAACTGAGGCTAAGCTCCCATTTGGCCAACATTAAATTCCAGTGAAATCCATTATTTGCCCCTTTTTTCAACCACATGCGGCTTCCATACGTCCGTTCCAACTGACATGGCAAGTTACGTGTGGAATTGGTTGTCAACGATAATAAATAGAAACATTTTACTAGAGGACTAAAAGATCATAATACCCCTACAAACATTAGGTGCCAAAACGAAGGCTATGCATTAGGGGTAATTTTGTAATTTGTTAGGGAAAGTGGAGAGTGGTAATGTCCTTACAACGTCCAACGGTCTATTGGATATTGATATCATCTGCCAAGTGACTAGGTAGAGTGCAGATGTGGGTTCCACTCTTGTCGAAAAGCTTGGGTTAAAAATTAAATTAAAGATAAATGGGCTAAATAAGAAGGGTAATCCTCAATCGTTCAGTTTGTTTTGAAACTTTAAATAAATAAAAATGTATATGAAAAGGAAAAGAACCTCAAAATAAGTGCAAAAAATTATTCGAACTAAGAATCTTGGTTTACCCCTTCGAACAATTGCTCCATTAAAGAAGGTTTGAATACGATTACCCTTATTTAGACACGCGAGGTGCATATAATCATTTGACAATTTGTTTGACGAGAAAAATGATTAAGGAAAAAGAGCACTTAAAAATAAAAATATTGGAGGCGACATTATAAAAGAAGGAAAAAGTTGAGGACGCCATCACAAAATGAGGTAATGGTCAAGGACCACATCGACAATTACACTTTAGCAAAAGAATTAAACTTCTTTGTCAGAAAGAAATTAATGACATTGTTGACCAATACTCATATAGAAGTGGGACCCGTGTGAATAAAAATAGCCAAAAGAGTTGTCAGTGAGGGAGGATGTCATGGCTGCATAGCGATGGCAAAAAAACTCGACGACTCGAGCTCGCCCCGGAAAAAGCTCGTGTCGGGCTCGACTCAGGCTCGGTCACACCGAGCCAAAGCTCGGGCCAGCCCCATTTTGGGGCATTGGCCCGTTTATTAATTAAAAAAAAAATTAACAGCTAATTAATTTAGCTGCATGTTGTTATTATGGAAAAAAAAACTCGAAAACTCGAGCCGGATCGGATCAGCTCGGCACGTTAAGGCTCGAACCAAAAGCTCGGGTCGAGCCTCTTTTTTTGCTCGACTCGAGCAAACAAAAAAAAGCCCTGCCCAAAAAAGCTCGAGTCGAGCCTGAGCTTTTTTTCGACTCGGGTTGGGCCCGGCTTGTTAACATGGCTATGTCTGCATAGTAGATTTGTTAGCAAAATGATGGGCTTAGAGCTTGTTTGACACTATTTAATTTATTTTATGATTTGTTACATGATCATTTTTAACCACACACTCACAAAATAAAATATTATATATATATCAAAAACATCCGTAATTTTTAACTCGCGTTCTACTAAAAATCATTATTTAAAACTCTTTTCTACGAAAAGTATTGTCAAATGGGCTCTTACCAATCTCACGTGCCGACATATTAAAGAAGAGAAGAGATTCTACTTGCTCGTAAAAAACCAATTAAACAATGTTGTGTTTTTTATCTCAAGTGTACGATATCATAACAAGTAATATAGTGGACACCTGAGTCCGAATTATCGTTCCCACGAGAACCGTACTTTAGAACTTCATTAGATTTTTCTAACTCATATTTGTTAAAAGCAAACAAAGAGTTATTCATTGATGTGAATTTTTTATTTAAACAGTTTAACTTAATTAAAATGCACACCCAGAGATTGGTTGAAATTTCATATAATGGATGGATATTAGGGGCGACCAATTTCACCTATTGATCACCTTTAAGTCCTAATTCAAGAGTCTAATATAGTGTTCG
>CAIGRL010114466.1:0-10276 GCA_903798325.1 Fraxinus xanthoxyloides
TAGAAAATTGCCATCAACGATAAGCATGTCGCTAAGCGAGATTTGATGTCAGTGACTAAGTTCCAAACAAACAATCGGTAAGATTGTGGCTTTTTACACTAAATATGATTAAATAGTATTTGCATCTGACAGATCTACAGTTACAGCACCAAGAAGAATGGACAATCAAAAAACTAAGAATTCTGGCTAAATTCATCTAATACCTCATCTGTGGATCCAAAACGATTCTTCACTGACCGAAGCAATCGATGTGATGAGTACTTCTCCCCCTGAAATTATCCGTCAGTGAAGTCCATCAGAAAGAAATTCAGTATAACACAGACTAGTTACTTATTGTGCAATCAACCCCCTCCCTTCAAAATAGTTGTTGTAATAATAACTTCAAAATAGTTGTAGTAATAATAGAAACATCTATACATCATCCTATTCCCTAGGCAGATCATATGGGGAAAAATACACATCAACGAAGCACAGATACGTATGACAAGACACAACGTGGACGCGTTCCATCAGTTAAAATATGTGAACTATCAGCAGATATATTGCCAAATCAATGGACCAAGCAAACATCACTTTCCGTCATCACCTTCATCACACCAGCTATTTACTTGGTGTAAGAGCAGAGTGTTGCGTTCAAACCAAAAGTTGTGATACATAGATATTGAAACAACAAACATTTTTTCAGTTTCTTTTTTTATGCAAAACTAGAATTACATGATACTTCATTAACGCAAGTACATATAAGATGACACAACATCTCCAACAGTTTTCAAAGATAACAACATCTGAAATATAATTATTTCACATAATAAGATTAAACAAACTACAATCAACCAGAAAGGAGAAACAATAGTTGCTCAAGAAAGAAAATTCAGTAAGGCGCCAACCTCCATATATAGAACAACATCAACAATGTGCTCCAAGACACGAGGTCCCGCAATTTCTCCATCTTTAGTCACATGGCCAGTCTACAATAAGCAAGTAGTTTGACCAAATTATTATTCATGTTAAGTCTCGAGTAACAATGAAAATAAATTCACCCAATGAAATGGCACACGTTGGCCATTCTTCAGAACTTATACTAACCAAAAGTATCGGTATGTTTGTCTTCTTTGCAAATCGCAGTAAGGCCGAAGTGCATTCTTTCACCTGTCATGAGTCAACTTACAATTAGCACATATTGATGCTCTAAATTAAATTATTGACAGGTATGTATCTGAATAAAAGGCCCAAGATGATATACTAACTAAAAGGAAAGAAAACAAACACAATATGAACCAGACCATTGTTCGTGAAAAGAGAGTTCGCTTATAATCCAATGAAGACAATTAAAACTGTATAGAGGAATGATAACATCAAAGAGTGAATTAATATGGAACCATTGTTAAAATTGTGAAAAAAGTAGTCAGATTTTAGAACCTGGACATGGCTCCCAGCATTTCCAGTCGCTTCTCTCAGATAGACCGTCTGAATGGAATCAATGACTAAAGCCCGTGGGGAAAGAACCTGAGCCTGTTTTAGAATGTCCTGACAAAAAAGGCAGCAAGATGAAAAAAGAATATGCATTACTAGATTTCACAAGCCAATGTAGCATAAATCCAAAAACATGATTTGACTTGCAATAAATATGTTGTTTGAAATTCCCCAGATTATTTATCTTTTTAGTTCCACCAATGTGTCGTCCTTATTAAGGGTAGTTGCTACTCTACATTAAATCTTTATATAGAAAATTTGTTGAACAGAGAAGGCAAGTTACAAAAACAAACATTTTGGAAAGGCAAGTGTCATATGCTTAATCACATATATATTATCTCGCACTGGCCCTCGCTCAATGAATGTTGTTTGTGAACTGTAGATACTTCTTTCTTTTGATGAACCCATTTGTCTCTCTTGCTCTATTAGCCCTTCATAAGTGGTTCGAGTGACATAGGATTTATATGTCCTAGCATCAAGCTCCCCAACTTTTAATCATTCTTCTCATTGTTGTTCTACTTTATATTCATCAATCAAGTTATTTAAACCAGTTATTTGAACACTGAAAGTCTAACAAAGACAGATTCTTTTGTGTTCAGTATCAGCATTCTCGTATCAAGCTAAGCTTGGTGTTATGTTAACTAAGCTAAAAAAGGAGCTGACATAGGACAATCCTATTTATAAATAGGATAGACATTGGTTATCATCATAGTAGGATTACTAGTAATAATAAGATTTTTGTTTACTTTAGAAGAGGATTTTATTTCTCTCTCCTTTTTGTACATTTTTTAATTTTCTTACATCATTAGGATTAGAGAACTATTTTGCACTTTGTACACTTTTCAAAATAACCAATTCATTACAATAAAATTATTCTTTATAAATTTTCGAATTGGTTCAACTTTATTCTTATTTCAACAATTTCAATTCCACTTCTTCTGTACCAAACTTAGTATGCGAGCAAAGTTTTGCACTTAGTTAATGGCCACCTATGGTGGTAGTGGCATGCATCTTCACGACGATCACAGGATTGCAAAATTACAAATATTGGTCTAGAAGCTGGAATGAAAGATGGATAGGCGTGAAGAAGATGCTGACAAAAATATGCAGATTTTGACTTCTATGATCGTTTGTTGCTTCAACGAGTTCAGAAATCAGTATCATGTGGCTAGAGATTTTCCTCGAATTCTAGTTAAGTTCAAATTCTCACAATGTTATGTACAAATTTTGAAAATATTTCCTCCTCATTGATTAATTGCCTCTTCTTCAACCAAACTCGAGATCGAGTTAGGATTTTTGCATCTTTTTTTAGGATTTTGATTTTCTTTCTTTTTTGTAACATTGTTTAATTTTCTTTATATTATTAGGATTAGGTGATTATTTTGCCTCTATAAATAAGGCTTTGCATGCTTTTCAAATAACCAATTCACTACAATGAAATTATTCTCTACAAATTTTCGAGTTGGTTAGACTTTATTCTTAGTTCAAGAGCTCCAAATCCACTTCTGCAACAAGAGCACTAATCATGAATAATGACAAGTGAGCCAAAATGAAAACTGATTCCAGCATTCCTTCAAAGTAGACGACAATACAAGCATATTATTTAGATCACAACCATAGAGACATGACAAATTAATGTGGCACTTTGAGATTATTATAGGAGGCAGGTGAACATGATAAGAAGATGCACCTCGATGTCTGTGCTCGAATATAAAAAAAGGTCTTCTGTTACAATTCTCAGACGATCAGCTCTATTTCCAATTTGCTCAACACTCTGCCATGAAAAGAGGTCAGAATAAAGTCAAATTAGGTAAAAGTCAAAAACTAGAAGTGGTCCTCAGCTGCAGCCCGAATAAGTTGATGGTACAATAACATTGTAACATGACAAAACAAATACAATATTGGACAAACAATAATCCGAGAAAGAATCAGGTTTCACCCAAACATAAAAAAATGTGATTATGTTAAAGAAAAGGGTTGATCTGTTTTTTAGAAGCATTTGAAATAAGATTGAGGTGAAGTGAATTGTCATTGTGAAAATCTCGGGGAATTCAATACCAGTAAAGGAAAAAAAAAAAATTCACCGTTGAAGGTGGTTCACATAACAAAGAAACAGAATGCATTTTTGCATTTTCGAATATCTCCATTAAAAGAGAAATGTTGGGAAGCCTTTGAAGCTGTTCAATGTTCATCTTGAAAAGACAGTTACAAAGAAAAGGTTTCCATTTGCCAAGAGATATGAAGTAGAGTGTACACTTTGAGCCGACACAGGAGCACTGACCTCTTCACCTGATACATATATAACTCGAGCTGAATCCTCCGTATCATTTCCTTCCGATATTAATGCTGCAATCTTCAGTTCAGAAAGTAAACGACAAATTCATACTATCTTATATGTGCTCAGAGCATAAATCACTAAAATACAATTTTAATACCTGCAACAATAATGTGCTTTTGCCAACACCTGGATCACCACCAACCAATACTAGAGAACCTATATTGGAAAAATGCACCAAAGCATGGAAAACTGAGAGTTGAATAAATCCAAGGAAAGAAAGCAGAAAAGATACGATAAACTGTCTCATTGTAGCATGTGAGAGATCACTGTGAACGAGTATTGCCGATCCAAGTGCTATACATAATACAATCAATATGCAAACTGCTGTGCTAGCCCTTAGAGTATTCCTGCCTACCTGTGTGGAAGTTTTTCAGCAGTTTTTCCCGGTCTTGCAAAGTTCTCGAATTAGTTTGTGTATATTCTTCTCATTGATGGTTCGTATGTTAATGTGGACTACTATATCAGTCAATTATGTGTGCAAATGAGGCAGCTTGATCTGAGTTTATAATACTCGAATTTGTACATATAGTAACTGGGGCCTCAATATATGAAAGCTTGGCTCCTTTATTGTCAAGCGGAAATAAAATGAGCCAAGTCTAGGCTAAACTCTAGCACTTGGCTCAATTTGTAAAGTATTCCTACTTGTTAGCATAATGAACTGATCTCAAACATTTTAGATGCTTAAATTGCATCTAAGCCTGATTATTTCTTCATCAAGCTGGGACGGATGAATTTTAAACATGATAAGTCAAAGACAGACAATCATAAAGTTCCTTGATCCACTTAAAGTTGTGCAGGAAATGCTGCCACATAGAAAAAATATGCTTGACTTATTATTATGTAATTCAGTAACAAGTTGATTCCATAAACTACACGGCTCAAAAAAGTCATATATCACACATAGAATAGAAAAAGAAATACCTGGCACAAGACCACCACCAAGAACCCTCTCTACTTCAGCTCCAAACTGTCCAGGCCTAAACATCAACGAAATAACAAAATATAAGTAAATTTCTCCAATGCAAGAAAATAATAAAGACAACTACTGCATAAATTTTGAACGAAATATTGTGAAAATTGCTCAGTATCAGAAAAAGGAAAGCATATAATTAGATGCACATCCCGACTTACAAAGAGATGCGCCAACTCAATTCATTTATCTGACTCTTCACATCAGACAACTTGATAGGCGCAGAGGCAGAGACGTGCTGTGGCAGCCAAGACCTCAAAGCATTTTCCGATGCCTCAAAGCCGCTCACTTTCCTCTGTGCGCCCTCACTGAATCGCTTCATAGTGCCAACTTTCTCGCACTGCTTACACGTCCCCCACCACTGCCCATCAGAATATCCACAATCCTCACACACATAGAAACTCCTACTCTTCCCTTTCTTCCTAATACTACGGCCAACACTACTAGAACCTATAATATCCCCATATATTCTGCTCCCCTGCTCTATACTCGAGGTACTTCCACTCTTTTCGACGCCGGGATCGGGTTCTTCCTTCTTATTGCTGGGTTCCCGTTTGGTAACGAGACGGCCGCTAATAGGGTCGTAAGTTGCTTGAACTGTTGAGGTATTAGGAGAAGTAGAGGTTGTCCAGCTGGTGGCAGCAGTTTCATCGGTGCTGGTGGTGTTGAGAGTTGAACAGAATTTGCGGGGAAATGGAGGGTTATTTGGGGATTTGCGGATGAAAACAGGATTAGGGTTTAGAGAGGAGATGTTTTTCCGGACGTAAATTCCTCGAAATGCTCGCATATCTGGAGCTTGCAATTGCATGAGGCACAGTGAGAGTGAGAGGGGGAGAATTTGGTGCCAAGGGTTTCAAGAGGGGATTTATGTCAGTGGAGAAATACCGGGAAATTCGAACACCCGAATTCTTTCAATCCTTGAGTGGTCACTAAACTTTCACGAGTCACCTGACGGTCGAGATTAAAATCATATTAAAATTGAAAAATTAGCATTTATTATTGATTTTTATATGAACTTTAATATGTTGCATTTCATCGCTCACTTATCACGTTTCATTAGTCATCGAAATTATACTTTCATCACGTTTTATTGTTTGGATTTTAAAATACTTTTGACTGGTCATTAAACTTATATTATTTTTGAATAAAGTTTATTTTCTATGAGATTCGACCTAGATCAATGAAATAAGATAAAATAAATGTTGACTAGATAATGATTCTCTCAATTTAAGACGAGAATACTGATATTGGTCAAAAATACATAACTTTTCCAATAGTCAAAAGCTATCCTAAATGGGAAAGAAGAATACTGTTTTAAATTGACATAAATTTTAGTTTATTTCGATGGAGATCGTAGACCCAAATCAAGAAAATAAAAAATTATATCTCAAACATGCATGAAATTTTCGATTTATAGTCAATAATATTAATAAAGACTAACAAAATATAATTCTTAGAATTATTATAAGGTAATTCAAGATGAAGGGAGTGCAATGTCTTCGTGTATGATATTTTATATTTCAAAATTTTCTATTTTTGAACGGTTGAATTCAATTAGTAAAGTTCTATGATTAATCTAAAGTATTTTAAAGTTCGATAAGTAAAGAGTGACGAATGTATAAATTCGGTGATTAAAATTTAGTAACCATTCGCAAGCATTTTAAAGTTTAGTAATTAAAGTGTGAAAGAAGTATAAAAGCATTTTCATGTGATTGCACCATGTGGACAGATACTGGCCTTCAAATTTGAGATTCATGATCCTTCCTTTAAGATGCCTCCTTTGCTCCGTGGCGTTGAAATGTATAACACATCTTCATTGTTATTAGGCTCGACTCGAACAAATTAATGAGTTATTGGTTCAATCAGTAGGTTTATTGTTGATCCCAAAATTAGATTTTTTATTTTTTACATCTTAATCAATCTATAGTTTTATTTACATTATTGCAAAATACAATCAAGCTACATTTACATTTAAGCGCATGTTTGGTATTCATTAATTTCAAATACATTTTCTCTCTTTTATTTTTAACTATACATTTTTCAATAAAATAATATTATAAAAAATTTAAAATTTTTTCTTTTTTTTAACCACACATTCTCCATCAAAATACTACTCCCTTCGTCCCAATTATACAGACTTGTTTTGTTATTCACACGGATTAAGAAAACTTGTTTAATATCATTGGAAAATTAATTTTTACCAAGATCTTTCCTAATTTACCCATATTTAATATTCAGTATGTAAAACTAAATTATTGTTGAAATTAATAAAGAATCTGAATGATGTAATTTAATTAGAATCATTAGGAACCATAACTTAATTTTTTTGAAACAACTAAAACAAAAACCAGCACTCAATACCAGAACTTAAGTATTTACCAGCTAGCTACGAAATCCGCCAATTTCATACTGATAATGCCAATTTTGATTTCAAATTTTTTGATTGCACGTTGTAAATAGAGATATAGAGATAGATTTAAGCACAAGTAAAAACATAAATGGTACATCAAAAACTTTTTCCATTGATTTGAATTTGTTGCATGAAAACATGCCTACACCAAATGATAACTATTCCCATGTCCCACAGATTTTTCAGCTTGGCCGCTATTTGAGCCATATTTTTAGTGGCTAAATTAGAATAAATTTGCACGTTACACATCTCATTGTCTAATCATGAACAGGGTGCAAACTATAAGGATGCTGCCACTTTGACTCTTATTCCCAAATTCCATTTTTGCCCTTGGATTGTGTGAAATGAGTTTGTGGTGAAAAATGGGGATAAGGGTAGAACTGACAAAATCGTTTGGAACACGTACGAACAAGTCAAAAAAATGGCCTGCAATATCTCAGTCTTTTATCGTGTTTGGCAGACCTTATTGTATAAAGGTCCAGTTTTGTCTAAGGGAACCGGAAAAATATGGCCCAAATAGGGGCTTGTTTGAATCAATTTCCAGAAGACGTTGACTCTCTATGTACTATCAACACAATGGTTAACAATATGCATCATCCAAACAAGAAAAATATTTATCCAGTGATATAAGAAGAGCAGTTTTTGAGATGCTAATCCATGAACGACAAGACGGAAAGTTAGCAAAAAGTGTCATTTCGAAAGTTGCCAACTCGTTTTCTATATCTACTAGATTAGTTTCTAGAATTTGGCATGACGTAAAATATTTTAGTGCTACAAATAGTGGTGTACCATATTTCTCTTCTAGGCTATTGAATACGAAATGTCGAAAGAGAGTCGAAACACATTTCGAAGAAATGAAGGATATCCCTTTATGTCATCGAACAAATATAAGATCTTTATCGAACGCTTTGGATATGTCGAAATCAACCGTACATAGGAGAGTCAAAGAAGGGCATATTTGGCCACATTCAAATCAAGTGAAACCATATTTATCGAACGAGAACAAGAAAACACGATTGGAATTTTGCCTATCAATGGTAGATGAAAGTACCATCGCATCTACACCTAATTTTGTTAACATGCATAATCAAATTCATATTGATGAAAACTGGTTTTATATGTCCAAGACATCGCAAAAGTATTATCTCCATCCGGATGAAATGGAGCCCTTCCGCACATGTAAGAGTAAAAGGTTTATTACAAAGATTATTTTTTGGCTGTCGTTACTCGTCCACGAGTTGATGCTACTACAAATGAAGAATTCAATGGCAAAATTGGAATATGGCCATTCGTGTCTAAGGAACCTGCCAAGTGGAATAGTAAGAATCGTGTAGCCAGGACTTTGGAGTCGAAGCCTATCGTGTCGATAACTAATGATGTGATCCATTCATGTGTGATTGAAAACTTGCTTCCTATACAGAAATGGCCATGTTCAAGTTCTAGGACCATCTTCATTCAACAAGACAATGCAAAGCCATATTTGGATGTTAACGATATCAATTTCATAGAAGCAGCGAGAAAGGATGGATTCGATAGTCATTTATATTGTCAACCTCAGAACAGTCTCGATATCTTAGACCTTGGTTTTTTTAGAGTCATTTATTCAATTCAACATCAAGAGGCTCCAACTACAATTGAGGACTTCGCTTTAGTTGTGGAGAATGCTTTTCAGACATTTCGTACTGAAGAGTTGAACAATGTGTTTCTGACATTGTAAATATGCATGATTGAGGTGATGAAAAATTTGGGGGGTAATAATTACGTGATTCCATATATGAACAAACAAAAATTGATGAAAAATGGATCATTACTGAATTGCATTCAGTTTGAGCCTGAAGTTGTACGAATGGCAGATGCAGCTCTCACTTCATCTAACTTCAATCAAGTAACTTTGAAGAATTGGCATACAAGCTTTGATCTAGGCCCATACTACCTTTCCGAATATGAATGATGAGACGGATCAAACCAACTGCTGCAGTTGCCTATGATGGATTTTAGATATCCAAGGTCGTTAAAGACTCAGAAACAACATTTTTATGTTACATGTATTTTTTTCTTTTGCTTTAGTTGCATCATTTTAGTGTTTTGCCCATATCCTAGAGTTTCTAACATATTGAAACATGTTTAGAACTCATTTCGAGGCTTGGCTTTTAATTTTTTAAACTATATCATTTGATTGTGTTATTTGTTTTCCACGGATCAGACTGCAATGAAGGGGAGCATTATTTTTCTTACTCTAGACCATGTCGTCCACACCGTCCATGTATGAAAAACATAGCTATAAATTGAACTTACACAACACGAAAAGGAAATGTACTTTAAAAAAAAGATGCCTAGTAAACATGTGTTATGCACAAAGCCTCGTAGAATTTAGATGTAATATTTCTTGATATCAGCGTCGACTTTATCGGCAAGAGCATCAATCTAGTCCTCGTAGATATTTGCTAGATGGATTTTGATCATCCGAGAAACAACACGTTGATGCTCGTGAGAAGCGAAAACGTAACCATCTTCAGTTGGTGGAGCATTCAAATCAAACAATGGCTTCACCACTTCTTCGAATTCAGATTATTTCATCAAATTGATGTGCATGTATCTTTGATGGAACGTGAATGATTTTTAGAGTTTATACTCATGATTTGGACAAATACTCACATATGTAGAGAACTTAAGCAGTAATGTGTGTAACTGTGTTTTAATGGATTGTTTATTAGATGCTAGTGTGAAGACAAAAGTTATTTTTATTTATGACAAAAGACAAAGAATTGAGAAGAAATAGAAGAAGTTCAATAATCACGACTAGAAGAAGAATAAGAAATGAGAGTATATATATATATGGAACAAGAGAAAAAGAAAACTCAACATATATAATTGGGATGGAAGGAGTCACGAGAGAGGAGAAAAAGATCAAATTTATTGTGATTTTACCTCTATTTGGTGGGGATTAAAATTAGATTTTTACTAGTTTGATAAAAGTTGTGTATCACATGAAATATGTTAATAAAATTAAATGTTAACTTTAATTTAAATTTAAATTTAGATATCTATCGATACCTAACAGGACTTTATAATAATAATAATAATA
>CAIGRL010114475.1:0-13374 GCA_903798325.1 Fraxinus xanthoxyloides
TAAATTTATATTATATAAATAAAGAATTTTTGAGAATTTAATCAACGTATCGATGACGTGTCGTGTCTGTACATTTTAAAAATCGCGTGTCGGGTATCATGTCGGACACACGTGTTCATGTCGGTGTCTCCTCCTACTTCCCCCCATATACTAATATTTAATAAGGAACAGGGGGTGGCCTCATTTAAAAGAACAAGATCATTTTTCAGTTCCTCTAAGAAATCAGCTTCAGCATTCCACTCTTTGCAGGTGCAGATGATGAAGGTTTAAGGTCGATAGTGCCCACTATTCCTCTTTTTTCAAAAGCTGCTATTTGAGCCGTCCTATTTTTGACTCATGAAGTAAACAAGTGGAAGTAAACTTGGGGAATCCTAGCAGTACAAACTTGAATCCAAATTAAATAGATGCCTCAATAATAGTATAGGTTTAAAAGGTTGGATTGTGACTGT
This sequence comes from Fraxinus xanthoxyloides, assembly GCA_903798325.1. Lineage (NCBI taxonomy): Eukaryota > Viridiplantae > Streptophyta > Magnoliopsida > Lamiales > Oleaceae > Fraxinus > Fraxinus xanthoxyloides. The sequence continues at coordinate 450 of CAIGRL010114475.1, forward strand.
CCACCCATTAAAACATTAACTTCACACCAGCTGCAATTAAAATGACAAAAATAAAATAAAAGTCAGAAGAAATTAACGTCCAGATCAGGATAGTAATGACCTGTGTAAGCCCCAAAATCTCCACATCATCGCCTTGTTTGATCACGCCCTGTTCTACACGGCCAGTGGCAACAGTACCACGGCCCTTCAAGACACCAAGAAAAGAGTGTCAAAATATGACGACACAAGGAGAACAATACATTGACAAAAAATTTAATCTCATTATCATTGGACAGCACCTACTTAACCACATTTTCCAAGACTAGCATCTTAAAAATCAAACAGAGACATTGTTTAACCAAAAGAATAACATAGTAATAATTTACTATTGCAGCAAAATCAAAAAAATTATCCCACTGCCTAGTCTAAAAGCTACTAAGTATAATTTAACGAATATCAGGAGATAAAAAAGAACGAGAAAGAAGAACGCTCAACAAGAGGATAGTTTTTTGCATGACATAATCAAATATATAAAGCATACTGGTCTACCTGAATAGTGAAAACATCTTCAATGGGCATCAGGAAAGGCTTATCAAGCTGACGTACAGGATCAGGAATGTATGAATCTACAGCTTCCATTAGTTTTAAGATAGCCTTTTTGCCTATTTCTTCATTTTTACCCTCTAAAGCAGACAGAGCAGATCCTTGAACTATGGGTATTTCATCCCCGGGAAACTTGTAAAAGCTAAGCAATTCTACAAATATGATGAGATCATACAAAAGCATTAGAGTCGCAGTTCCAAATATGTATATTGAATATCAGACTCAAAATTTAGCTGACCCCGTAGCTCCATTTCCACAAGCTCCAGCAATTCTGGGTCATTGATAGCATCAACTTTATTAAGAAAGCACACAAGTGAAGGCACACCGACCTGCATTGCGAGCAGAAATAAATAATGGAAAACAAAATGAGGACTGGAATACTGTACTTCCATACTGTGGTTTTATAGAATTGTCAAATCTTATGTCATCGTAGCAACCTGGCGTGCCAATAGAATATGTTCTTTCGTCTGCGGCATTGGCCCGTCTGGCGCAGAAACAACTAGAATACCCCCATCCATTTGAGCAGCTCCTGTAATCATGTTCTGTATATGATCAAAAGTTGAAGATGGAACGCATCAGATCATAATTTTGGCAAACAAAATGATCAAGCACATACTAACAAATGATATGTTCCAAAAAAACGATTTCAAATTTGTGAATGCTTGTTAATTGGCCAATACCAATATGTTCAGCTAGTTTTCCAAAGTTTCCTTATTTTGTAATAATAATTTCAGATTTATTATATTTGCAACTCGCGAATAAAATGGATCCCATGGGATTTAGATTTTCATTTCCTTCGGAAAGTGGTTTTGAAATGTGTTTGAGACAGTGGATCCATATGTAGGATATACGTTCTACATCAGAGATGCATCTGAATGGGCTGATTTGAGTAAAAAGAACTGATTGGGACTATAAAAGATGTATTACAAAGGTGATGTAATGAAGAAAATATGTAACATGGTAGAGGAAAAAATTTCGTTCAAGGTGCCTAGCCTTGCGTTTATCATTGCAGTTCCGAGGTGGGATTACCATAGAGGGTTCGGCCCTCTATGGTAATTTTCTAATTTGAATCTCGTAAATGTCTCAACTAGCACCTTCTCAATGATATATCCAAGTAATTACATAGAAACACACATGATCACAAGCCATTATCTTAACTTCTAATCATAGGAAAGGAAAACAAAGAAACTTCAGTTAGTTAGAAAAAGAAAAGGTAGATTTTACATCTCACTTTAACATAATCGGCATGTCCAGGGCAATCTACATGAGCATAATGCCTCTTTGCAGTCTCATATTCCACGTGTGCCTGCAAAATTAAGTTATACATTCAAAATAAAGATGCTGCAGGCAAAAATAAATGATAAATCTAATGAGAGAAGATAAAAAAAGGGAAAAGATTCCAACCGTGGCAATAGTAATTCCTCTCTTTTTCTCTTCGGGAGCTTTGTCAATTTCATCAAAAGCAATGGCCTTAGCCTTCCCTTCTTCAGATAAAACCTATATTGAATCCAAGAAAATGCATCTCAGAGTCCATGTGAATCCAAAAGACAGCCACAGTTTAAGAACACACAATTAAGAAAAGAAATAAAAGTTTAAAAAATGGGGTACAAAATGACCGAGAATCCCATATTTCTGCTAACATTACCCTAGTGATTGCAGCCGTTAAGGTAGTCTTTCCATGATCAACGTGTCCAATTGTTCCCACATTCACATGAGGTTTTCTGCCAGTATGCAATACATCAACTAAATTAAAACAGTTAAACTAAAAAACCTTAATTCTGAATTCACCCAATAAACATCCGATATTAAACAAACTAACACTCCCTTCAAATATCCAAAGAGGAAAAAAATAAAAAATAAAAAAAAAAAAATAATCCACGATCTTTACTTATTGGTTTGATATAATATCTAACTCAGAAAGTCTTTTGCTATAAAAGTAATACAATTACGCCATTTGACCAAGCAAGTCAAAGAAAACATGAAAGCGAAATGAAATAAGGAAAATCTCAACTAATATCAGTAATTTGACTCTACACGGACAGCTAGATGTGGGTTTTACTTATTTACACATTAATAAGCTTACGTGCGAGTGAAGGTAGCCATGGATCTCCACCAAGGGTTGGAAACAGAGGGGATTTCACTGAAAGAAAGCGGCGACTCGAAGACTGAAAACGGCGCAGTGGCAGCTGATACTCGGAAGCTCGAGGAGTATATTTGCGGAGTCAGCGTGCATACGGACCTCAAATTAGGGTTTCGAAATGCTGACGAAGCCATTTCCTCCGATGAAGAAAAATGTCGAGCGAGTGTTTGTGTGTGAGACAGGTGGTTATGGGGTTTAGGAAATACGGGGTTTTTGTTGGAGAAATGGAATGATCCTCTACACGACGTCGTTCGTCCTACCTGTTATTATTGGGCTGGGCTCAATATCAAATTTCTAATTGAGCTTTATAATTTTCTGGGCCGTGTACAACAGAAATACGGACCATCTCCTTTTTTCCTAGTAGAGATGAATATACAGGTATGCGACTTTAATTAATGACGCAAACATGCGACTTTAGTCAAGGAATGTGAGGATTGTGTACATCGAACAAGACGCACAGGCGTGAACAGTTACTTCGTCCTCACCTCCACTCCTCGCATCGGATTCCCTCTTGCATTTACTTTTCTCTTTCTTCCTTTTTTCCCTGAAAAAGAAATCAAAATTTCACCTTTTACTTCATTTGCTTTACTTCTATTCTGGAAAAATCAATTTTTATTTTTTTTGCTTCATCTTAATTTTTCCCACTATACTGCTAAAATTTCTGTGTATGAAGATTGTACCTCGATTAAATAAAACCTGGAGTGTGTGTCTTTATATGTTTTGAATTTTTGCTGGAATTATTAGATGATGGTTCCAATTGGTGGATTAACATGCTGCTTGAGTGCAGCTGCACTTTACCTTCTTGGTAGGAGCAGTGGAAGGTCTGTTTTGTTTTCAATTTTTGTGATGTTTCTGGATTTAGTTGTTTGATTTCCATATTGGAATTAACTCGATGGTTTCATGTCATGTTTAATTTGGAATTAATTTAAGGGTTTTCACGTCCAGGGATGCCGAAGTTCTGAAATCCGTTACTCGAGTTAACCAGTTAAAGGAATTGGGTGAGTGGAGCCATTACTGTTGCTTTAGTCTTCTGATTGAAATTGTTGTGTGTAAATTGTAAGTTGTCTGGTCGTGTAAATTATGCAATTTTTGCTTATGATATATCATAAGGCACTGGACCTCAACAATTTTAATTATCCATTTTAAGTCTTATGGTGTGTTTGAGCCACATTATTTTGGAAGAATGTATTCTGGAATAGTAGATTGATGAAAAATGTGTGGTTGAAAAAGAAGGAAAAATTATTGATGTGATGGAAAATATTATTTTATTGAAAAATGTGTTGTTGAAAATGAGTAAAAGAATNTAGTCTTCTGATTGAAATTGTTGTGTGTAAATTGTAAGTTGTCTGGTCGTGTAAATTATGCAATTTTTGCTTATGATATATCATAAGGCACTGGACCTCAACAATTTTAATTATCCATTTTAAGTCTTATGGTGTGTTTGAGCCACATTATTTTGGAAGAATGTATTCTGGAATAGTAGATTGATGAAAAATGTGTGGTTGAAAAAGAAGGAAAAATTATTGATGTGATGGAAAATATTATTTTATTGAAGAATGTGTGGTTGAAAATGAGTAGAAGAATGAGAATGAAAATTTTAATGTGTACCAAACATGACTTTAATTACGAAAGGAATGTTTGAAAAGGGGATTCCAATTGTGAAATATAATGGTGGAGTATCAGCACTTTTTACAGCGACTGACTATTTAATTTGACAAAATTTGGAACTTTTTAATGATTTTCTTTTCAGCTCTAGTTTTTTTGAGCTGAATTATCACAATCTGCATAATTTTGCAAAGTTAATTCTACGAAATTTTTGTCATTCTAATTTAATGATATTTACATTTTTCAGCTCAACTACTGGATACTGCATGCAAAGTTTTGCCTTTTGTAGTCACTGTGTCTGGGAGGGTTGGTTCAGATACACCTATCAATTGTGAGTACAGTGGTTTACGGGGCGTAATTGTGGAGCAAACGGTACATGGATTCATTTTTCAGGATAATAAATAAAGTAAAAATTTCCTAGTTGTCAGTAGTTCTTACCCTAGCATTCTTCTCATATTCATTCAGGCAGAACAGCACTTTCTGAAACACAATGATGCAGGATCATGGATACAAGATTCAGCTTTGATGCTTTCCATGTGCAAAGAAGTTCCTTGGTACCTGGTAAAATTAGGTTTTGTTCTCCATGCCTTGGCCTGCCGAGATCAGACTGAACACACACTTTTGTAAAAGCACTATGCACATGCTTTTGTTGTACAATGGCACATCTGGCTGGTTATAGTCACAAACTCAAAATGTTAAAATGAAAATTGATGAATGATTATGCATCACTTCAGACCTAGTGTAATTTTAGAGGCTATATTTTATCTTTTCACTTTTTATAACAGGATGATGGCACTGCCCGTGTACATGTTGTTGGAGCCCGTGGTGCCACTGGTTTGGTACTGACAGTTGGAAGTGAAGTATTTGAGGAGTCAGGACGGTCCCTTGTGCGTGGAACTTTGGACTATCTCCAAGGTCTGAAGGTCTGCTTCGATCTCCGTAAATTCTCATGTTTGCTATTCTGCACCTGCTATTAAGCAGGCTTATGTTGTTGGCTCAACTCTTTCAATTATGATGGTCTTTGCTAGATGCTGGGAGTCAAAAGAATTGAACGTGTTCTTCCAACTGGTACACCCTTAACAGTTGTTGGTGAGGTATAATACTTCTCTAGATGGCACAATTAATCTTCTTCATTTGTATATTCAAAAGTCAATTTCAAAACTAGACAGTAACTTTTGATTTTACAAATTGAGTTTAAATGCATGACATAGTACATTTATGGCAAAAAACAAGGGTTGAGTTTATGGAACTGCGACTGTATTTGGTACTTTGAACTAGATGATAACTTTAAGTTATCAATTTATATTGCTTGGAATACCCTGGTATGCGTTGTTTACATTCCAAATATGAATAATGAAAATTGCTTCCTTCAAAAGATGATGAAAATTTGTGGGAAACATTCAGTTCACGGTAATCCAATCCATAAACTTGTTTGTTGTGCAGAGTCACTAGGCTTTAATTTTTATTTTTATTATTTTGATTTGATTTGGATGTGAGTTTGGATTAGTGGGATGGGGAAGGGTACGTTCACCAGCCTGTTTTACAATGGTGAGCTACAGAAAGGCCTTGAAGCATAGCTTATTGGAGGACATTTATGTCATCCTTGAATTTTAATCTCCAACTGATCACACATTCTTAGTTGGTACTTGTTAAAATTAAGAGAGTTCTTTGATATTTGGAAAGTCTTTTGTTTTTACAGTTGGCTTTCTCCTTAATGGTTACTTCATTGCTTTATCAGGCTGTTAAGGATGACGTTGGAACAGTACGAATTCAGCGACCCCACAAAGGCCCCTTTTATGTCTCTGACAAAACCATTGATCAGCTCATCGCAAATCTTGGGAAATGGGCAAGGTTTATTTGTTCCCCTTTACATTATTCTTGATATAAACGTACAACGCCCATCCCCACTCAACTATTTAAGAAGAGCTGAGAAAGAAAAAACCTGTTTTCAACCTCTCTCTCTCTCTCTCTCTCTCTCTCTGACATATGCTTATTTGCACAAACCTGTTATGATGTTTATGTTTCCTCTTCTTATGTAGCATATAAAATTACTTTCAGGTTGTATAAGTATGCCTCAATGGGGTTCACTGTGTTTGGGGTCTATCTTATTGCAAAACATGCTTTCCAGTATATCATGGAGAGAAAGCGTCATTGGGAAATGCGAAAGAGGTAGAGTTCACTGTACGTTGATAATGCATATAATGCTTGAAAGAAGATGATCATGTTATTGTTATAAAGAACAAGCAGCCACATTTAGGCTACAAAAGCCCCAAACACCTGTCATGGAATGATAGTGCTGGTGATCGAACGTTTTTTGATTCATGAGAACAATTTTACTGAAGTAATAAAGTAGAATTTAAGCTTACCTGTTCACTTTGGAATTTGGCTTCACATCGATTGTCACAGATTGATTTATGTATAAAAACAATGTTTCCTTCAAATCAATGAAGTTATCTAAGAATTATTTAACTGTCTTATGTCCACCACATGGCATTGGTGAATTTCTTCCTTGCTACTAATTAATGTTTCTTAGATCTTGTCTTGTGTCAGTGCCCTTGCAATTTACATTCAAGTTTCCTCCTGATTTATTCCCCTTGTTTTACGTTTGAATATTTTTATCTGCAGTTTAATAAAAAAGATCGATGGGAACTTTCTAATATTCTGAAATTATTATCAACAACTAAAAGCTTGTTTGGGAGGTGTTTATAAATGGTTATGTTTATAAATAAACAGAAATGACTGGTGGATAAGTGTAGCACTCGTGGGTTCCACAAAATGTTTGGATAAAAGTTGGTTTATAAACACTTGCCAAACATAATGTAAGACAACACTGGTTGGTTAAGAAATTATTGAAGTGGTTCTGTATGTTGCTAACCTGTAGTAACCAAGAGAATTACTACCATTCATTTTGGGGATATTCTGTGTATATTTTATCCGATTGACTTAGGTGTTAAATTACCAGCGATTTGGCACATTATGTTTGACGTGTACATACTGTGTTGTGAATAAGCTTGAGCTGTTGACTGGCTCAGTTTTGGTTTCTATATCTCTTTCAAGTTTCTCTTGGCAGTTGAAATGAGCCAATTTTTATTACATTTTTAAGCTTAGACTTCATTCTTCTTGAATAGTATGATCTAAAATCAAGCTTGAGTAATGCAAAATCAACTCTAGTTGGCTGTTTTACGCCCATATTTTTATGCGTTCCTCTTCGTAATAATCAGGCAATGTACATTGTTGCATCTAGGTTTTGAGGTTCATTTTACCTGTATCGTGAGTAGAGTATATTCATTCATAGTAAACAACTATGCCATATTGCTCTATATGGAGCATTGTCTTTGTTCATTATGACTGGTTAAACCTAATTTTAAGAAGCACTCTGCATGTAGGGTTCTTGCTGCTGCCGCAAAAAGAGCTGGGCAGGATGAAGAAGGTAGCTTGCTGTGTGCCTTATTGTATTGACATTTAAATTCTTTCATAAATATGCTTTGCAGCGTTTTAACTTTGCTTGTTTACCTTCTTTTGCAATTTACAGGTTTAAATGGTAAATCTGAGAGTGGACCATCAGATCATACCAAGAAAGAAAGACTGATGCCAGATTTGTGTGTGATATGTCTAGAGCAGGATTACAATTCAGTGTTTGTCCCGTAAGTGCCACAATGAAATTTTTTGTTTTTCATCTCATGGTGCGACTCCATACTTGATTAAACTTCATGAATATTTTTTTTGAAAGATATGCATCATTTCGTGTGTGTGTGTGTGTGAGTGAGTGAGTGTGTGTGTGTGTGTGTGTATAAAGATGTAACTCATTGGTGCAGTGTCCCAAGATTATATCTGTTGTTTTCATATGCATCCTAAAGAGTGGGCAACTTTTTAGCACCAATTAGAAAATATCTTGATTGTTATACGTCATGTTTAAAGATAAATAAGTTTCGGGAAGTAGTCAGGTCCGTCGCGGCTCTATTCTTTGCTAACATACAATTTTGCATGCAATTATATGTGGTGGGAAATTGCAGTTGATGCAATAAATTTTTTTCTCAACAATGTTTAAAAAGTTGCCAAAGGAACTAAAAACATCCATAATTACAGTAGTTCGGTACAAATGATGAACATGATCAACCTGGATCTCTAATTCTGTCGCTACTATAGAGAAATGGTTAACCTTGATTGCATACGCACTCCAATTGACGAATCGAAACTAAATTAATCGACAATCTGTCTGACGTTCAGGTGTGGTCATATGTGCTGTTGTATGGCATGCTCTTCGCATTTGACGAACTGCCCACTCTGTCGAAGACGAATTGATCAGGTAGTTAAAACTTTCCGGCATTGAATGGAAGTTGAGGTTGCTCACCTGCATGGAAGACAGATGACTGGAAAGATGTTCTGTTCAGCTCTAAGTTTAAAATGGCGAGCTGTCTTCATCATTTCCATGGAAATTTCTTCATTTGTACACGGATTTATTGAAATTTCATTCCCCATGGATTTGCTCGAGAAATTTCCTGATTTGTCCAATTACTTTTTGTTGCGTACTTCCTGAGATTTTCTTCTGACATTTGTAAATAATATTTTCATATGCTGTGAATTACAACAAATCTATATCGAGATGTTATGTCTTCTTTCTTTGGGATCATAGTTTCTTTGGTGCATACTGCTTAAGTGCATTAGGGAAAGAGCCGAGGTGATTCGAAAAATTTCAGTTCTATAACTCTTTTAGCAAATCTGCTTGATCTTACACTTCAACGGCTCTGTTGTTCTTTGCTTTTAGGGATGGATAACTTTTAGTTTAGGAGGTTCTGATATGATCTTTGCATCCATATTTAAATTGAAGTGCATGTTAGCTAAGCAGATACTGGACAAGATTGAATTGTACAATAGAAAAAAAATTGACATTTTTTTTATTCTCAATGTCATCCGATATTGTATAGTTCATCTTACCAAACATGTCATAAGCGGCAAATGATGCATGATTAGTCAATTTTCAATTGACAGTGGATTGGAGTAACAATTAATTCAAATTTGAAATCTCGTATGAGCATGGTACAAGTTTGGATTGATCATCTCAAGCTCAGTCCACTAAAAACATAGTGGATTTCAGGCACGGGGATGTGGTGGTTGATTCAACTCTAATGACCAAGTATTGACTTGTATTGTTATGTGCAATTTCTTCGTGGCTAACGCACGCTCAGGTTTATAGATTTTAGGCACACTTTACGTGTTTAACACACTTAGGCCATATTTGGTACGGATTAAAATCAGATTTTAATCCAAGTCAAAGTCAAACAATCATTATTAACCACATATTTCATTGATTTCATAGCTTTTCGACCACACATTTTAAAAACTTATATCACAATCTACTAAAAATCTAATTTTAATTCCCATCAAACACCATTTTATATTAAAAGTTCAAGGTTCTTATAGCTGACTTCATCGTGACATCGTAGTGCCACATCATCCATAAGTGTATTAATCTATTTTCATTCAGGACAGTCCAATGAAATCAACACTTCCAAGTCACGTTTCACTATCATTTCAAGAAAGTACAAGAAAGAGACAAGAATCTGGTGCCATTGAAAATGATGTTTACTCCTTTTGGACTCAATTTCGTTTTTCCATCCCATTTCCTAAATGCGGTTATGGTTTTCACTAATCAGAAGATGAGATTCCCACAGCTGAAATTTGATTGGAAGTAAGACTATTGATGCACTCTGGAACCAGATGCCAGCTGATTTAGGACTTTCGTTGCACCCTAGAATCATATACCTTCTCAGAACATCAGGCTACAAGTTCCTGTTGCTGTAATGCAACGAAATGTCTCATCTCAAAACGCGTTGTTCAGATAAATTTAGAAGGGAGGGGTAATTAGCACATACATTTTTACTCTTATTTTCATCTTCCATTACTCAGAAGGTCATTTTCTTTAATTTTCTCAATTAAAAGATGTGAAATGATGAATATACTATTCTACTTAAATAAAACAAAAAGAAAGAACTAATTGCAATCATAGTCTCAAATTTAAAAAAATAAAAAAATTTGCAAGTTAGTCCCAAATAAATTTAGAAATGCCTATGTAAATCTTTTTCGACTCTATTCGATCTATTGCTAGATCTTACTGGAAGATTTGTTCATCTGTTGCTTAAGCTTTGTTGGTATTATCGTTTTTTGAATAAGGGAAAGAAGTTCAATAGGTCCCAAACTCCGAATAAAAACAAATTAAGCTTTGTTTCCAATAAATTTAGGGGTGCTACATATCACCCATCCATTCAAAAAAAAAAAACCTTTACGAATATGTGGCTAATGCTTGGAAGGCATCCTAAACTCTGATTATAATATACATATTTAATCCAGGAAGAATCTCTAGTGCAGCCGGGAATCTTAGGTTGGGATCCCCCTTAAAAAATAAAAAGTTTGTGTTCACAGATGGGGGTGCCTTCACACGAGATAATCGTGATTAGGCAGCTAAATCTTCACTAATCGTCTCCCTTTAAATGGCCTTGCATTTCCCTTTCTTCTCTCCACAACTCTGTTTTCATAGTAAAGTAAAACTCCTGTAGTAGAGAGCCACCAATGGCACAAAACCGAAAGAGCAAAAATTCTGAAGGTGTGTGTGAGAAGATCTTTAATGCAGTTTCTGGCGGAGGAAAAAATCGCCCCGTTTCGCATAAAGTGCAGGCCTCTGTGTCTAGGGAAACTGCTGCAAAAACCCGAGTTCATGACACTGTTAATCCCTCGAAAGGTAGCGTTCTGAACCAACGAGGCTTCAGAATGATCCCTATTGAATCTGAACCTTCCATTAGGTCACCTCTAATGAATGAGAATGAAAATATGCTGCCAGCCGTGAAAATTGCAGGGAAAGAAGATGGTACTAAACGCGTTCCTGAGATATCCGGACAAGAAACAGTGTTCAATGGAGAATCTCATGGCCTAAAGGGTAAAATGGATCCCAACACTCGTGGCCAAGTGGAGAAAGTTGCTTCCATGGGGAAGGCGGCGAAGGATAACGCTATACAAGAAAAAGGCAAGAAAACCACACCCGAAAGTGCGGACAAATCGTTCTCCGATTACATTGACTATGTGAGGAAAAAAATGGGGACTGGGTCGGATGTTGGTAGTGGTGGGGATGGAAGAACTACTACATGAAGAGATGGCTTCAATGATAAGGGGGTTGAAAAGCTGAACCACGTAGACATAAATATCTATCAATCAATTTGCATACATGAATTAGCTTAAAGTAATTGCCTGAATGTTATATGATTATTATGAAATACTAGAACTATATGACGTAGTGTTGTTTCCTCTTCCTGGGTGCATTAATTCAAGCAATATAAATAGCTTCTTCAGTTCTTCAATTTGCTTCTGTTCATAAATTTATGTTCCAAAAAAGCTTGATTAAAGCTATCTTCAGAAAAAATGATGCCAAGTGACTTCTACTACTACTTGATGATGAATAATGTACATGGTGAAACTCCGAATAATAACTTTTTTGAATCATGTCTAAAAGCTTAAGTTTCAACCTGCTACATGACATTTACGTGCATAAAGAACATCTTTGACAATCATTATTGTAGAGAAAAAAAGTTTTGAACGGTGGTTTTTAAAATAATATAATGTGTGGTTAAAAAGGGAAAAAATATAACAAACTATAAAATAAATTAGTGGTTGTCAAACAGGCACAAAGTATGTAAACTTTTAAACGAGATGATTTAACTTCTCATAGGAGCATGGTGAAGCACATGTTCTGGAAACATGTGAATGCTTATGACAGGAGCAGTAGAAATGACAATTGGTTTCACTTTTGAGTAATGCCACTTTACCAGAAAAATGTTGACACCACGAGTGACCGACCCTCACATTGCACGTGGGTCCCGCATGAATAAAATAACGCCCGACTCCAGAGGTGTCTGTGTTCGGTCATCCAAGGTATCAACCGAGATGTTCGTGTAACATGGTTCCTCACCTTTAGACCTCAATTGACAGAATTTTGATGCTGACAGAGACCTTTGCAGTGATTGTGACGAATTAATTGCTATCTTGAGGCTTTTCTCCTATCAAAATACTAACATTCTTCTAGTATTTGTTTGTTGATGTCATTGCTTTAGAAGATGCCAAAAGCACTGTGCCCAAAGAAGTCTGGCTAAATTTGGAGTCGATTATACAAATATCTTTTCATTACTACCTGTTGGGAGCAAAAGAAGTCCCACATCAGCTAAATGTGGAAAATATGATGGGTTTATAAGCGTAGGACAATATCTTCATTGATATAAGACCTTTTGGAGTAAAAGCCCAAAAGCAAATCCATGAGGGATTACGCCCAAAGTAGATAATATCATACTAATGAGGAGATACGTGGTGTCCATAAACCCAACGAGTGGTGTCAGAGCCAGGGCCCAAAAACTTAGCCGGAGGAATGCTGTGGAAAGCGTGATGGAAGTCCCCTAATTAGCCTTACGATCTGATAAAAAAATCATTCGCGCTTGAGGTGTCTTGTGTCGAAAGTCTTCCTGACATAAAAATGTGGTGGTCAGGCGGCGGGTCCCGTTTAGTCAAGAGTGACGGCAATAACGGCGGTATAAAATGATTGGCGGATGGATTATCGTT
>CAIGRL010114479.1:0-20895 GCA_903798325.1 Fraxinus xanthoxyloides
AAACAAACTCTTAATGATTATCACTTATCTTACGACCATGCTCCTATTATGTGCGATAACACTAGTGTCATCATCTTGTCCAAAAATCCCGTCTTGTACTCTCGAACTAAGCATATTGAAGTTAGAAATAATTTTCTTAGAGATCATGTTCAAAAGGGCGACATCACTCTGGAATTTATTGACACAGAAAACTAATTGGTCAACATCTTCACCAAACCTCTTGCACACGATCGTTTCACTCTTATTAGAAGAGGTTTAAGCTTTATGGATGAATTTGAAATACATGATTAAAATAGCATGCCCTTACATGTTTTCACCTTAGTCATGTACATCATATTTATATATAATCTAGAATGTTAAATCATTTTTAAAAAAATTGGACGACGTCCTATCGACCAGAAAAACAGCAAAAAAATGGGGGCATTCCTGTCGATCGGACTATCGGGTTTCTTAAATCCCGTCTCCATTTTTTTCTCATTTTTTCACTCTTCTCTCTCACTTTTCCTCTTCCCCTCCATAGATCCACCTTTAATGTCCCCCAAATCTTCAATTAATCCTCTAGATCTCCTCAAGATTTCAAGAACACATCACTTCTTCTCCAAAATCTTAAAATTCCCATCTTTTCTTCTACTACAATTTTATTTTTCCCACTATTTTAGTCGACTGTCTCTTTAGAAAAATTCCTTTGTTCTTCATCATGCCACGAGTCAAAATTTTGAGTAAGAAATCAAGGAGGGAGAGGATGTCAACTTCTTCTTCATTGGAGGACAAGTCCGAGGTACCGGAAAGCCACTTTGATAAATCACATATCCTTATAGGTAAAAGTGCAGATTTTGCAATTTTTACTCTTCAAGCATCTGAATTTTATATTAAAGAATTTTTCTTAAGTATGGGTTGGGTCTCTATTGCATCTATGGAAGAATAGGCATATCCAAAGCTCATGATAGATTTTTACAAAAACATAGTATATACTCCTCGTACATGTAGCATTTCTTGTTTTCTAAAAGGAAAATGTTTTACGATTACTAAAATTCTCATATGTTCTCTTCTTCAGTTAGAAGAATGTACAAACCAAGTATTTTGTAATATGGCTCACCCACGGTGTAACAATTACAATCCTATCATTGCATGTCGTAAAGTAATTGAAAAAGACTTTGAACATCCGATAAAACTCAGTTCAAACCAACTTATCTTACCTTGTAAAGTCTTACACATTATCCTCAAAGAAGCTGAAGACGAATTTGGAGATGATCATGATGACGACGTACCAAAAGTCCTTGTCATCCTCATGACATCCCAGGATTGAACGCTCCACCACCTTCCGGACGCTTTACTTTTACCGAGGACATCACAATCTCTTCAACGGTCACATAGATTCCCTCACATCCTCTGTCAACGAACCTGATGGGATACTTCACCATTTGTATTTTCAACAAGATGCAATGCAGCTCAATAAATTTCCTTTTATGCTCGGTTCGATGCACTCTTTCCACCACTGTCTCCTCCGGATTGTTAGTTACATTTTATGCATACGTTCTTTAGGCTTTATGTTGATCTATCTTTTTTGTATTGTTACTTTTTGTTAGCTTATGCTCTAACCTATGCGGTATCCTATGTTGTGTTCTGATTATATATATTTTTTGTTTATGACAAAATGGGAAAAATATGATATGATATGCAATATGATATGATATGATGATATGTTTGAGATAATAATTGAAAATGTTTTGCCATCATAAACACATGTTTTAAAGCGTTTGATTATTGGTTTGTAAAAGATAGGGGAAATATATGGATCACATGCAAAATTTAGGATTTTTATTCCTTACCATTTGTTCAATATTATCTTGCAAATCATCTTGTTTATCATAATAAAAAAAATGGGAAAATTGTTGACCTATGGTTAATTTGAAACCTCGAAGTTTTGATTATAACAAAAAAATTGGTCTTACTTACTAACAAGTTGAATTCAAGTATTACGGTCTTTCAACGCATACAAAGGAAAATTGATCAATAGTCGTCAAAAGATCAAAAGTTGTCATCATAAAACGGACTTCTGAAGAAAGTCAAGATCGAAGCCACATTCAAGAAATTAAGAGCCAAACTTCAGAGCAAGATCAAATACTTGTTTTCGTAACTAAGAATGTGAAGGTACTAACATCTTGATATATGGCATGAATGACAATAGCTCAAAACCATTATTTGCATTAAAAATAACACGGTGCATTAAAAAGCGATTCAAATACGATGATTTGATCAAGTGAAAAATGACTTTTAAAATAACTTTTGGACTTGTAAAAAAAAATTTATCTTGAAAAGTTAGTAAAAAATGCTCTACGAAAGACCATACTTTTCAAAACCCTCAAAGCAAAACAAACGACATAAAAATGAGGACCGTCAACATGCCGGGGAGGTCGACCAGCTAGCATGGCAGTCGACCGGCTAAAACTGGTGGTCGATCGGACTTCTCCAATGTTCCAAAATTTGACTGTTCTTCTGATTTTTCCTATACAAACGCTTATATTGGTCATCCGAAAATTGACGATCAACCGGACTAATCATCCGATTTAACAGAAAATTTGGGATTTTTCACCTCTATAAATACCAACCCACTTGTCATTTATTACAACAACTTTAGAGCATTCAATTGAGATTCTTTTGAGCTAAAATTGCATTGATTTCTCATCTTACTTATTATTATCAAATCATTTTTGTTTTGAAAAACTTTTGATTGATCTCAACTTTGAAAATCATTTCATTCATCAAATTTTCTCGAATCTAAGTCTTGAGATTTATTCATTGCTATCTATTAAAGTATTAGCCTATTTCACTTCTTGTACTCAACTTTGAATTTATTGTTCATTAATAAGTGAAGATCTCATTTGTAAATTTATTTGAATTGTGGTTCATGTTGAGGTCTCGGAAAGCTCAACGTTGTAAAAGGATCCGTGCTTCTTGTTTGTAAGTCACCGAAAGCTTTGTAAAAGGTTGGATTGTACCATAAGTAAATCAATATAGTGAAAAAGGTATTGCTCGTGACGGAGAGTTTGGTAACGGGGAGACGTAGTTCTTGTTTGTATCGAACTTCCATAACTACATCGTTTGCATTCTCTTCCCTTCTATTTACCGTCTTCATATTGCTAAAATTACTCGTGCTTAATTATCTTTGTATTTTTGTATATTGTTGAACTATTATATTTGCTAGTATATTCTTTCAAGACTTGAATTTATTTTAGAAAAAATATTGAAAACCAATTCACCCCTCTCTTTGTTAGCTATTCTTGGGCTTTCATACCGGAGAGTCGGTTCTTGTCTTATTCCAAGATCTCTGCACAATTTTTCAAAATCTTTAGTAAAATACTCAGTCCCACGATCAATACTTAATGTCTTGACAGAAAACTCCTCAACTTCAGCTTTAAAATCTTTGAAAGCTTGAACATAATTAGATTTTTCTTTAAGAAAATAGGTCCAAACTTTTCTACTAAAGTTATTAATGGAAGAGATAAAATATCTGCTATCTTCAAGAGATAAAACTAGAATTGGTCCGTAGAAGTCTGAATGTATAAATTGTAGTAGTTGTGTGGCTCTCCAAGATGACTTGTGTGGGAATGGACTACTTTTGTTGCTTTTCAAGTTAGCATGCCTCTCCTTTGACCTCTAGATCTTCCTCTTCCTCTGAAAGTAATAGAACTAGAGCCTCTCAAAATTTTAGACTTGAGTGATTGGTCAGGAAGAGAAGGATTTATGTGCTTTACTCGTAGTTCATGATTTTTAAACAATGCAATTAAATCATCTAATGGAAGTGTTTCCAAGTCTTTAAATTCCTCAATTGTGGCATCTATGAAATCAAACCTTGATGGTAGACTTCGAAGAATTTTTTCAACAACTTACGATCTTGTAAAATTTCGCCATTGAATGACATTTGATTTAGTATTGTGGAAACCCCTGTGAAGTAATTAGAAATAGTTTCTTATTCTTCCATTTCCAATTTCTCAAATTCTAATCCCAATGACTGTAAGCATACCTTTTTTACTCTCTCTTCTCCAAGGTATGTCGTCTACAAAATTTCCGAAGTCTGCTTTGAAGTTTCAGCTTTTTGCAATTCGTTCAAACACAGTCTTTCAATTGCCTAGTAAATATGAAAATGAGCTTTAGTGTCTTTTTTTCTTTTCGTTCAAAGCATTTATTTGTGCTTGAGTCAATCCATCTTCAGTCTTAGGATCTTCAAAACCTTCATCAACAATATTCCAAACCTTCGTTGATTTCAATAGAACTTTGATATTGTGACTCCAACAGTCATAATCTTCTCAATTGAAACAAGGAATAAGAGAAACTTGGTTATTTGAATTTGCCATTTGTTAGTGCTCTGATACCAATTTGAAGGCAAATATAATAAAAAATGCTTAATCGTATTGCCTTTAAAAGTTACTATAGATCAAAGTCCCATTCATACATTTAAGATGACAGAGGAAAACGCATCAAATAAATGTGGTATTACATATTAAGAAGACTCCTTAAAATGCTCGATCAATATAGTAGACACTTGACTAAATTAAAATTCTATAAATGATTCTTGAAAACTTCAATGATCATAGTTTGGTTTATTTCCCAACAATTATCAATTAAGTAAAACTAGAATTTAGCCACGGAAGACAATTAGTTAAGCAAAAAAGGGCAAGTTATGCATCCAATTAGGAGTAATATATAAATGCACTAACCATTCGGCTATGTAAGCATGAATTTATATGTATATGTTGACCTCAGAAGTTTACCCAAACATGTGGCCAATAGGATACAACTTTCAAGTAAGTTCTTTCATGTACATAGTAACACATTGTTAGTTGCTCGTAGCCTTTTTCGGCGGGGATGGATACGGTCGCGAGCACTCTGACGATCAAGTTAGTGAGTTGATAAATTGAATTTAAAATGTATGGTGGTGATCATCGGAACTTGGTTCTCAAGGTAAAATATGTATGTGTATAAATATAAGGCAAAGATCATATCTCATCTTTCTCTTCCCGGATCAGCCCATTTTTATAGTGTAGGTATAAGTATTTATAATGAGAGGAGATAAGGGAAGAATCATTTGATGTGGAACATGTGGCTTTGAACCTAGGGTAGACCGTCCTTAGGTGTCAATCCATCAATTCATAGGTGGGCAGTTTAATTAATACCCACTGACATAGTAATTTGTGATTTTATGTTTTGGTGGAATGGTTGCGATGGGAGTGGTAATCGCATTCTAGGTTTCATCACTTTCGACGTAGTTCCAATGAGCAATATTGATCAATCTGTTTGAGTTGTAATGAAGTGATACAGAGTGCGGGTAGCATCAATCATGAGACGGATGAACTCAGTTTATTTAACAAGTAGTGGATGAATCCAATTCGTCTGTCACGCAGTGGATGAACTCAGTTCATTCGCCACGTGGCGTATGGATTTAGTTCGTCTATCCTCGTCATCCAACACGTGGTGGATAATGTGGAAACCCCTAACAATAGTCCCTCAAGTCCATTCATACATGTATGGACTTTGTTGATATGACCATTTAAAATGAGTATTACTTTTGTGGGGGCATATGCATTAGTTGTAATTTCCTAACTGAAAGACACCTTCAGCGATTGCAACTTTTGAGGAAAGTTGTGGCCGAGGCAAAGTTCTAGCAGAAGACGAAGCCTTGAGTAATTACAACTTTTACAGGCCCTAGCAGAAGGACGAAACCCTGAGTGATTGCAACTTTTAAAGAAAGTTGTAGCGAAGAGAAGTCTTAGCTGGAAGACGAAGCCTTGAGTGATTGCAACTTTTAATAAATTTATAGCAGAGGCGAAATCCTAACAGGAAGACAAAGCTCTAAGTGATTGCAAATTTCTTTGAAAGTTGTAGTAGAGATGAAGTCCTAACACGAGGACGAATGCAACTTTCAAAGAAAGTTATAGCACAGACGAAGTCCTAGCAGGAAGACGAAGCACTGAGTGATTGCAACTTTTAAAGAAAGTTGCAGTAGGGGCGAAGTTCTAAGTGATTGGAAACCTAGGGTTGTATGTTAATAATTTGAAAACATTTGCATTTCCCCAAGGCAATTTTGGTAGGCGTCTCTTGCTTCCAAGACACGCTTCCTAGGTAATAAATGATTATCCTGGCAACGTCTGCGTAAGCTCGATGCTACGCATTTGTACATACGCAAAAGACAGATAGCTTTATCAAGGCAGTTCATCAAGTGACATTTGAATTCAACGGAGTTGATGTGCCAAAAATATGGACGGTGAAGATGGGATCAACAATCATCTAATGGTTGAGGCTCGTTGACATCAACTATATAAGGCCAAACTCCTCATTTATTTTAGGCTTCCATTTCTTTGCAAAATATCCTATTTGCAACTCTTCTTTTCGGTGATCAACACTTTACAACTCCAGCATTCTTTGATAACTCACGGTGACCGTCATTTCACTTAAAACCTAACCTTTATGTAATTCTCATTCCTTTACATTTTATTTCGAAATTGATAATGAATAGTGTCTAAAGTTTATGGACCTAAGTTCGTGAGTAAGTAGAGGCCCATCGTGAGGAGTTCGGAGTTGAAGGAACAAATTGTTATCTTCTCAGACGAGATAGTAGAGCTATCAGGTCGGAAGAAAATATATGGAAATTGCCCACCCCTCCTGAGATATCTCAATTAAGTAAGGGGCTTCTGACTATCCTTCCAACATCACTTCAGAGAAATTAGTTAGGTGTAGATAGGTTTTTAGGATTCCTGATACTGAGCCTCATGGAATGCCCAGCAGATGCTAGCTCTCCTAAGGAAGGTACATTCCAGCTAGACATTAGCTTCTATGAGGATGAATTCGGTAGACCTACTGGAGGCCATCCTGACATTTAGACTGAAGAGGAAGCCCCTCAAGAGGAGGGGGTGGGCCTATCGTATTTGTAGATCCTTGATCATTTTTTATTTTTCAATGTAATAGCTTCGGCCTTGACAAATTTTAATGAAGTCTCATCTTTTTCTTAACTAGGAAGTGTAATTACTTTTCTTAGATATGTAAACATCTTGCCTAAAGGAATGAAATGTGTAAAAACCTCGCTCAAACAAATGGAGTGCAAGAGCCGTGCTTAAACAAATAAAGTGTAAACACCTCGCTTAAATGAATAAAGTGTAAACACCTCGCCTAAAGGAATGAAATGTGTAAACACCTCGCCTAAAGGAATGAAATGTAAACACCTCGCTCAAACAAATGGGTGTAAACACCTTACTTAAATGAATGAAGTGTAAACACCTTGCTTAAACGAATGAAATGTAAACACCTCGCTTAAACGAATAAAGTGTAAACACCTCGCTTAAACGAATGGACATCCTTGACAGAGGTGGCCTCGTGGGAGGCAACATGTACCTCTTCAAGGGTGTCTCCACGGTGGATGTTGCATCCGGGGAGAGTCACTTCTGAAGGGCCAATGAGGTAACTCCAGTGGGGACGTTATGTGCCTCTCCTAAAGAAGCGGACATCCTTGACAGAGGTGGCCTCATGGGAGGCATCACTCACCCCTCCAAGGGTGTTTTCCACAGTGGATTGTGCATCCATGGAGAGTATCATTTTCGAAGGGTAAATGAGGCGACTCTCGTAACAAAGTGGGCATCCTTGATAGAGATGGCCTCGTGGAAGACATCACGCTTCTCTCCAAGGGTATTCTCCATGGTGGATGATGCATCCCAGGAGAACATCATTTTCAAAGGGCTGATGATGCGACCCTAGTAGGGGCATCATGCGCGCCTGTCCTAATGAAGTGGACATCCTTAACAGTGGTGGTCTTGTGGGAGGCATCATCCTCGTACACCTAGGGAGGGGAATGAGAAACCCCGTTTATAAAGCATACCATAAGTCGTTGAGCTTCAACTTTATCGCTAGGCAAGGTCAGTTGTCTGAGGAATGCGATGATGGGTTGCATCCAAGCAAAGGTGCCCTCAATCCACATCATTTCTTCTCCTCCCATGATTGAGGGTTTGAACAGGTGCTCAATGAGAACCACTTTGTGGAGTTTTGAACCCTTACTGCTAGCCAATTTTGCCAGATCATTAGCATGGGTGTTCTTAAGACGGAGAATTTGTGTTAATTCAAACCTTTCAAAGATGGGGAAGAAGTTCATAACCAATTTGAGGTATAGTGCCATAGTTTTGTCTCAAGCTGAAAAGTTTTCATTAACTTAGCTTACCACCAAATGTGAGTCATTGTTGGTTATCAACCTCCTTACTTGCATTTTCTTTGCAAAACGAAGGTCGGGTAAGAGTGTCTTATATTCAGGCACATTGTTTGATGTCTTAAATTCAAACCTCACAGCGCAATTGATCCTATAACCTTCGAGGCTTTCCAACACTACTCCGACCCCCCAACTAGCTTTTCCTGACAATCTACCAACAAAGATTCAGGTTGGAGGTTCTGTTGGTTCCATATTCACGTCCAATTCAGAAGCTTTAGCAATCTCATCAACAAAGTCTACAAGAGCTTGACCCTTAATAGAGGTCCTTGATTTGTACATTATATCGAACTCACTGAGTTCAACTGCCCATTTTAACATCTTTCCTGAGGCTTCTGACTTCTCAAGGACTTGCTTAAGTGGGAAGTTTGTCAGTATATTAATACTATGAGCTTGGAAGTATAGCCTTAACTTTAAGATGCAATGATCAAGGAAAGGACGAGCTTTTCGATGTCCAGGTAACGCACCTCTACTGGTAATAAGGTCTTGCTTATGTAACAAATGGAGAGTTGGTGTGTATTCTCTTTCCTTATAAGAATCGAACTGACAGCATCGTCAGATACCACTAGGTATAGTAGCAATAGCTTGCCCGCCTTTGGTTTAGATAGGAAGGAAATTGTCTGAGATGAATTTCAGTGCCTAAAATGCTTCCTCACACTCTGTTGTCCATGGAAACCTCTTTCCACCTTTGATAATTTTAAAGAAGGTGAACAGTTGTCCGTGGACTTGGAGATAAAACAATTTAGTATGGCCTAAGAAACCATTGGACTATATTCATGCAGATTTGTGGGGTCTAGAAAAACATCATACACATGGAGGGAACATATTTTTTGTGCCCATTATTGATGAGCACTCGAGAAAATTTTGGGTATATCTCCTTAAATCCAAATCTAAAACTTTTAGTAAGTTTAAGTCCTGACTTTCCTTAGTTGAAAATCAAATGGGAAAGGGTATGAGAACTTTTAGGACGGACAATGATTTAGAGTTTTGCAACTGTGAATTTGATAATCTCTACGATGGAAAGGGTATAATGAGGCACATGACTGTGAAACATACCCCTAAACAAAATGGAGTGGTAGAGAGGATAAATCGGACTTTAATGGATAAAGTTAGATGTATGATGATTAGTTTAGGGTTATCTAAAGGTTCTTGGGGTGAAGCTATATGTATTGTTGCCTATTTGAAAAATTGGTCACCTTCTAATTCTATTAACTGCAAGACTCCCAAAGGTTGTGGTCTGGAAACATCCCAGATTGTCAGACATTACAGCGTTTGGTTGTTTGGCTTATGCACATCAGGTTGAGGGAAAATTGGACCTAGGGCTACTAAGTGTGTCATGTTGGTTATCCAGAGAGAGTGAAATGATATACGATGTCGGTTTTAGGTGTCAAGGGCATCAAGATTATTAATAGTAGATATGTAAAGTTCAATGAACTTGACATAGATAGTCAGAACAAATAGATTGAGGAAGGGGAATCTTCTACTGGAAAGAAGATGGAGTTTGAGGTAAAGAGATTAGATGACCATCTAAAGGATAGTGAAATCCAACCTCAAGAACAATCTTATCAAGAACCAGTAATAGAACGAAAGAACTTGAAATTCTTGAAACTGTTGTCCATAATCAAGAAACATCTGCATGCACTAATTTGGATGACTACCAATTAGTGAGGGATAGGGAGAAAAGACAAGTGAACCCTAATATAAAATACATCTCTTCAATTTTGATGGAACTTGTCCTAATTTCAGGTGAAGTCTTGGGATCAGTTGAATCAGCTTCATTTGAGGAACCGGTTATCTGTGAAAATTTTGAAAATTGGAAAAAGGCTATGAAAGAGGATATCCAGTCTTTAATCGAAATGAGACTAAAGTTGGTTGAAAAACCAAAGAAGCAAAAGGTAATTCATTGTAAATGGATCTACAAGTTGAAAGAAAGATACCCTATAGACCCTTTAACATATAAAGCTAGGTTGGTTGCGAAGCGATTTACTCAAAGAATGGGGATAGACTATAGTGAGGTGTTCTCACCGTTTATTAAGTATAAAACTATAAGGTTAGTCTTAACTTTAGTTGTCCAGTAAGATTGGGAGTTGGATCAACTAGATGTTAAGATAGCTTTTCTTCATGGTGAGTTGGATACATTGATTTACATGTTTCAACTTCAAGGGTTCGAGGTGAGGAAAAAATCGGAACTTGTGTGTATGCTTAGAAAGTCCTTGTATGGTCTTAAGCAAAGTTCTAGGAAATGGTATAAAAGATTTTATGCTTATGCGCTTGAAATTGGTTTTAAGAGGAGTGAATTTGGTGCATGTCTATATTTTAATAAGTCTAAACTTGGATGACGTGTTGCTTGCTGGTTCTAGTAAAGCTAAAATCATAAAAATGAAAAACATTTTAAAATCGGAATTTGACATGAAAGACTTATGAGAGGCAAGAAAAACTCTTGGCATGATTATTAAAAGGAATATGGCTGATAATAGGATGACTATTAATCACGAGTCTTATTTGAATAAAATGATAACCAAAAATAGAATGAAATTTGCTGAGTCTTTAATGTAATATTAGCTGCATATATGAATTTTTCATCCACATAATGCCCTAAAATTGAAGAAGAATTGCATGAAATGAGTAATGTTCCCTATGTTAATGTCATTGGATCTGTGATGTATTCTATGATTACCACGAGATCGGACCTTGCATATACAGTTAGTTTCTTGAGTGTGTTTATATCTAACCCAAATAAGCCTCATTGGACTGCACTTAAATGGCTGTTAAGGTACCTAACTGGAATTTTAAAAAATGGGGTTAGTATTTAAAAAAAGGAAAGTGATAAGTTAGAGCTAAAAGACTATATAATTCTGACTTTGTCGGGGATAAAGACAAGAAATCTAACACTTCATACTTCTTCAGTTTAGGTGATAATTGTACCACTTGGAAATAACAGTTGCAATCTATAGTTACTCTCTCCAACACAGAAGTAAAATATGTTACATTAACTAAAACTGTAAAAGAATGTAGTGGCTGAAAGGTCTTCTATGTGAATTAAACTTCTTGAATGTTAATGCTATGATTTTTACTCATAGCCAAAGTTTATTAGCATTGTGTAAAAACCCTATTTATCATGAACGTTCTAAACATATTGAGGTAAAATATCGCTTTATTATGGAGAAGTTAGCTTCTAGTGATTTTATTTTGCTTAAAATTACAATTGATGATAACCCTGCTGATGTTGGAACAAAAGTACTTGCAGTTGGTAAGTTCAACAAATATTTATCAATATTGAGTATTGATAATGGTTAATTGTTGTGTAGATACGGAGTTAGAGTGAGCAATGATGAAGAAATAAGACCACACTAATGGATAACACTTGTAACCAAAGACTTAGACCATTGATTATATGTGATCCAAGGTGAAGATTTGTGTGGTGGATCACTTAAATCCACTTGGTACGTGAGTATTTGTCTTGAGTACTTTGAAATGATTATGCTAGTTGATGTGTATTATGGACCAAAAATTAAATTCAACCATTGAATTTAATCTTGTGGTCAATTACCATACTAGTCATGTATCTTTCATAGTACAATATTTGAATTTGAATTTGAATTCAAACGGTTCTTTTGGCTCTATAATTACGAGCACCCTTCACTTGTTTCACTTGGACTTGGCATAACAAGGGAGAGAAAGTGTAGAGAGATGACCAAGTGGGAGAAGTTCATATCATATCTCCAACGAAATTCTTGGTGGCTTCCGACGGATTTATATCTCTGTATATCCATTACCATTCTCGTGGACGACGGTACATGATCTGGCGTGGCAAAAATCTGTGATCAAAGTCATATGACACTCCATTGGTGGTGTTGAAAAAGCTTTGGGTTTATTGGTTCGATTTTACACTTTGAGAGTTTATATTTCCGTATTGTAGTTGTAATAATCTTTTGTTCACTACATTTTAAACTCTACACCAGCACATGGTAAAATGTATGGAGCTTCTTCTTCAAGTGTTTCTCAAACACTTGGTGAGGAAGACAGAGACTAGAGAAAGATGCAAAATATGTAGAGGATGATGCAGAATCTGTTAAGAAAGCCACAGAACTTGGATATCCAACTGTTAGACTTCAAAATAACGATTCTCGCAAAGTAAAACAGATGGATCTTTTTAGAGATAACAGGAAGCATGATGAAGGTATTAAGCTCCAAAGTTTTGATGATCCTCAAGACGAAGTCATTCTAGACGAGCAAGACGTGGACGTTGAAACAGCTTGGGGTTTCTGTTTGGTGGGATACTTTGCTGTACGTTTCCCTGGTAAATCGGCACTTTTGCAAATATGTGATCTTTGGAAAGTGAAATATCAATACTTTGTGCATCAAAGTGGATGGTTGGTATTCAAATTCGAGAGTGCGGATGACAGACTTAAGGTTCTTGAAGGTGGGCCTTATTTCATTTATACGCGACCTTGGATAATGTTACCAGGGTTGCCATTGGATTGTTGGAATCCAAATACTTTGGGGAAGATTGCCTCCAAAGTTGGAAAACAAATATCTACCGACAAGCTTACGTCAGCAAAGGGCCGACTGTTGTTTGTGAGAGTTCTTGTGGAAGTCGACGCATCTAAAGACTTGGTCTGATTATTGAAGATAGAACTGCCCACCAGTCAGCTTGTTTCTTATGAACATGAGCCTAAATTTTGCTCGAATTGAAAAATGAATGGTCACACCATTCTTGGGTGCAACTTAAAAAACAGGTTACAGGTGATACCCAGAAGGACACACATGTGAAGCAACCAATCATTCTAAACGTTATTAGCTCCGATAAAGATAGAACAAAGGGTATGCTGCAAAAAGATGAGCTAGAAGTTCCACTCATTGAGGTTTTAATAGAAATAAACTTAATAATAAACCAAAGGGACAGATTGCAGGAAATTGGACAAGACAAAATGAGGCGTCTGATTGCATAGAACGGTCAGATCATCATTGTAGATTGTGAAGGCCCCAATTCGAAGGCTGCCTCTAATGAAAAGCTCAAAGGGAAACTCGATGAGCAAACTACCAATGTAACAAAAAAGGATAGAAAGAAGGGGAACTCCCATCATATTTCCTCAATTATTTAGCAACGGTATTCAACACTTCATGTTTTGGAAACAAAACTTGTTCAACCGTAGTTTCCATGTTTAGATTCATTTTGAGTCTCTTGCTTTGGATCATTAGATTTTTGTAATGTTTGTTTTGTAAGCCCAAGTATGCTCGGAATAGTTTTACTCTAGTTTTTAATCTATAAATATTTATTTACCGATAAAAAAAATAGAATGGCAAATCGAGATATATTTTGTCGAGCAAGTGTTCAAAATATCACCACTCAGTTTATGAGTTTGATTGTGGAAGGGATCACTTGCCATCATCACAGAAAGATACAGACTTTTGTTGAGAATTCAACACAACTTTAAGCTTGAGTTCAGCAAGCTTTGTTGTTTTATCTCTAGTTCTTGTATTGTAAATAAGCAGAGTATTAGGAGGCTAATGCCATGTCATTGATGTGGATTCCACGGCACACGGCTCGATATATCTAGGTTTTTACAGATCTTAGTTCAAGAAAATAAATCAATGCAAGATTTCAAAGAATGTAATAAAATTTGTCCAAAAAAAAGCTTCAGGTTGATTCTACATGACATGAAAATGTTTATGATAGCAGCAATTCAGAACAAAAAAGTCACTGCACACAAGATGCTGAGGAACCTACTTAAGACCTTTCAACGCAATGCTCCACGACCAGAAAAATCCTCCTCTTTTTAGTTTCCTTGCAAAGCCTTCAATCTTCTATAACCCTTATCAGTACCAAATATCCTATTATAAAGGACATGGAAAAAGTAAGATTCGGTAATGTAATTTATATTATCAAGTAGCTTTTATTCTATCGTCAAGCTAAGATAAGGTTGAAGAATATTGGAAAGTTCAATGCAGAGCTGGACAGGTTAATCATAGCTCTTCACGAGCTATTATCCATCAAGTATTTAGCTTCACCCACGAGATCCACGGAAATGGAAGCAAGTTTTCTAAATTTAATACAACTTAATATATGAAAGAATGACGAATATAGACGGACGTTCCTAAACTGAATGTATCCCATGGTAAAGGTAATGTAACCACTAAGTTCATAACCAAACTGTCCCTGTTAGTAGGAAAACTTAGATCCTTTCACTTGCTCTAGATATCATTAAGAATTAATCTGTGTAGTAGAGTATGAACATCCTGCTTACAAGAAATCTGAATAGCATAAAAGACCTGTTTTGAAAATCTCACCAGTCCATGTAAACAAAAGTTGATGAATAGTTGCCACTCTTTGTATACAGCAGTCGGTGATGATAGTCGTGGAAATCAGCACTGGGAATCCACAAAAAGAAATTTTAGGCACAAGTAATTTTGAAACACCAAGTAACTCTCAGGTTACTGATGACAGAAAAGATATGAAAACAAACCCCCCATATAATGGCAAGAAGTTCGAGAGGCTCAATGGAAAATGGTAGCCACAATGTGCCTCAACCGTTTCAAGGACTCTAAGAACCATCCACAGCCAGAGTGTTATGAGATGGGGTCCAGTGATGGCAGGACCAACAATTGTAGCAAATCCAAGAAACAAAATCTCAGCAGGATGAGCATATTCAGAAGTCAGTCCAAATGGTGTTGCATATCTGTCAGGATATCAAGCGTATAGCATAGAGAGACAAAGATTATGAGTACTTAATAGTAAAATGGGGACAAAAAATACTAACAAAAGAATAAATGAGAGTTACTTACTCGTGATGGACACTGTGGACATGCTTGTAAAGCCATTTTGTATGTAAAATCCTGTGTCCCCAATAGAAAATGAAATCCTCCAAGATGAAGTAGAACAAAATCTGGGTTGAGACTACTTTCCTACAGGGCAAATATTCCACAATCAAATCACAAAATGAAAGATGGGAAAATATTTCCGTTACAATCAAATAGAGACGTCAACATAAACAGAAAACATAGAGAAAGGGTCCACATGCACAACTGTATATAAAAACGCTTGATCTAATTAATGAGCATTTTGACATAATTAAACTTGCAGGCAACGTGACAAATCATATGCAATTTCACTTATCAGAAAAAGTGTAGTATTATTTACTCATGAATATATGATTGACAGTCAGATATTTTGATTATCAACAAAAAGTAAAAATAGAGGGCAGCTTGTAAAAATGAATAATAGGATAGAAAAATATATTATGTTACGTGACAGACTATATTCTTTAAAATTTTCCACCAATTGACAAGCCAGATTATAGAGAATCAAAAAGGGTCGCTCCAATAACAAAGCTTCAGTATATAAAGAACCTGAATATACCAGGACGGCAAGGGAAGACTACTTCGCATCCCCATGTATTTGAAGACAGGATAGGATAAAATCATAACTGGTAGATTGACACAGAAATGATACAGCAATAGTCGAGTGACACATTTCCCCTGAGCTGCCGGGGTGTTATTCTTAGTCTGTAGCAACAGAGAAAATGATACTTATCAGAGTAATTATAGGGGAGGATAACTTGAGTCTATTAAATTCACCTGACATGTTCTATAAGATAGAATGAAAATTACATATAACAATTTGTACTTATGCATTATTCTTTATTTTCCAATTTTGCAGGTTAATGGCATGCATGCTAAAACCAGTAGCTAAAGATAACAATATTGTTTAGACATTATAACACATACGTGTCATTTTCAATGAGAATAAAAACCATAACAGTGGTAGAAAGAGAATCAATCTCCAATAAACAACCAACAATAAAGTCAATAGATTGATACCTGAATTTTGTACTTGCTCAGCCATCCTACCCTTTCGAAAATTATAAATGGAACTCCCGAAAAGAAGAAGACACTTTCGTGAAGAAAGAAACTTCCAAGGCATGCCAATTGAAAATCATTGAAATGGGTGATTAGATACTGCAACAAAAATTTTTAAGTGCATTATTGAAAGAATTAAAGAGTTATATTTCATAGATATGATATCACATAAAGGTGGATGAATTGTTTGAAGAAATTTCTTAATGGAAGAGATAGCGTGGATCTTATGGATTCACCAAGCTCATTAAGATAAAAATATTAACTATGATCCCAGTCTCAAATGTGAAAGAGTCTATAAGGAGGATGAAAATGTGAAAAGTAGTGTCTGGATCAATTATGATGCATGAAAGTACTGGCAGAGATGGAGTTTTTGTGGCCAATGAAATTATTCAAATCAATCTTGTCAAATTAACAGAGAGAGTGCTATAGTCTATGACTATAATAAAGGGCTGTTGATACATCTCAGATAGAGATTACAATGCCAGATTTTTTAGTAACATTCGGCCATAGCTATCATTCTCTAAGTCGATAGTGTGATGCATAGCAACTGGAGATACTTATTGGGTACAATTATACAACTGGCATAGCTTTAATGAAATTGATGTTTGTCTACTTAGAGTTTGGTAGTATTGCTGTATTACCACCTTCCTGTAATCAAACTGTATAATCTCTTAATCACCCTACCAAACTTGCATTACATGAAAAAAAAAAAAAAATCGTAAGTTGAGCATCGTGGAGTCTCTTTGAACCCTAAACTTCTAATCCATCAGTTCCCTAACTACTTCTTGATCTAAATAATAATAATTAAAAAAACAAAAAAAAAGTTCTCATATCTTTCAATCGTATCAAAATAATTTTAAGTCCTGTCTGCTACATCTATCTAGCAAACGATTGCACCAGGGAGATGTGTGCACCGTAGAAGTTTTTGAATTACTCCAAAAATAGAGCAAGACGAAGGTTGTGAATTACTCCAAAAATATCCTCACAAGAAATATAAGCCTCTTCTAATTATCCCCTAAAACAGGGACATGAATTTGTTTGTGAATTACTTACTTTATGAAAGTGAAAAATGCATTACATGAAAAAAAAAAAAAAAATCGTAAGTTGAGCATCGTGGAGTCTCTTTGAACCCTAAACTTCTAATCCATCAGTTCCCTAACTACTTCTTGATCTAAATAATAATAATTAAAAAAACAAAAAACTACATATCAACAGCAATGCAAACATAAATTAATTGACATCTATTCGGCTAAAGAATCATCATCTAATAACTAAGGAAAAATCTTCATAACTTTGATTAAATGACTTCAATAAGAGAATATACACTTTTCACTGCCTTAATTTCTTCTCCAAAACAATCGAAATTTAAATTTGAAACTCGCCTATTAAATTAGGATAAATCTCCATAACTTGTATTCAGTGACTTGAATACAATCATATATATATATATTTCAATGCGACAATGCCGTACTTTCTTCTCATTAAAATTTGAAAACCGAACCCCCACATAAAAAAAAAAAAAAAGAACGTGCAGAAAATCGGAACGGCAACAGCAATGCGGAATAAAAAAGTTCTACCGTCCAAGCAAATTCGATAATCGACGCCATAGAAAAAAAAATCCGCAAATGATTGAGTTGAATTGATCTTCGTCGAGTGGATAACAAAGAATCCACAGAGTACAAACTAGAGAGAGTGTGTGTATTGAGAAAATTCGAGAAGGGAGAGGAAGAGGTTTGGAGGGGGGAGAGAGAGAGAGAGAATTTGAGAAAATAGACAGACAGACTGTCACGGAATCTCAGCTCGTGGCCTCCCCTGCGTCAGAAAATTAATGCATTGCTTTTGCTGTCTCTATGAACCGATATGATACTTTCCATCCGGAAAAGGTCAAAAAGAAAAAAAAAAAATACTTACGAATTAAAAGGTCAAGAATCAATGAGATCGAAGATCAAATGATATGCCGCAATATTTGACATATCTCGATAGGGAGCCAAACCCAATGCACAGGAGCGGCAACATGTCTTTGAACTCCAACCCACCACATACGAACAATTAGAGATGACAAAAAATCTCGTGGACTTGAACGGCTCGGGCTTAGCTTAAAAAAAGTCCGAGCAAAACCTGGCTCGGGCTCGGTGACACTGAGCCAAGGCTCAGGACGAGCCCCATTTTGGGGCATCGGCCCGGCCCGGCTCATTTCTTGAAAAAAAAAAAAAAAAATTGAAATGTGAATTTATGCCTGATACAGCAGGCCAGAAAAAAAATTGGGTCGGCTCGGGCCGAGCCTCATTTTTTTTGCCGGACTTGGCTCGAGCTTTTTTTTCTCGGCTCAACTCGTTGACATAGCTAGGAACAACGACACATCTTTGAACGATTGGAAAAGTAAATTGTCAGAGTTGAAAGTAAGACATCGAATTTAAAAAAATATGCCGCTTCAATAGCAAGTACAAATAATATATTAGATAAGTCGATATCCTCAAGCCTAATAGGTTTCTCGAGGCAAGATTGTTACTTTTACGAGAGAGAGAGAGATGGTTCTTCCTCAGCAAGAAGTGAGCTTGACTTGGTCATTGATGGACCGGCGTTATCATTCCCATGCAAGTGGAGGGGATTCTACATCGTACTTGACTTCTCTTCCAATGGTTTAAACTTCACAAGTTCTTTGTCAATAAGATATTGGGCCCAATGTTTCAAATTATGACATCAATCGGTCCAATGTCCTCCTTGAAGTGGTTTGTCAACCATGCTTTCCCTCGCTCAAAACAATGTTCTTCCTTGATTTGGGACAAGACAACAATGAGTAGTTCCACAAAATTAAAATGTGAATATGGCTACATGTGGTTGAAAATTGAGTGATTTAGGGATGTATTCCTAATCAATTTGAAATTCTTTGAATTTTGAGCTAATATAAATTCTCTCGATTATTTTGGTTCAACTTATTGGNTACTTGACTTCTCTTCCAATGGTTTAAACTTCACAAGTTCTTTGTCAATAAGATATTGGGCCCAATGTTTCAAATTATGACATCAATCGGTCCAATGTCCTCCTTGAAGTGGTTTGTCAACCATGCTTTCCCTCGCTCAAAACAATGTTCTTCCTTGATTTGGGACAAGACAACAATGAGTAGTTCCACAAAATTAAAATGTGAATATGGCTACATGTGGTTGAAAATTGAGTGATTTAGGGATGTATTCCTAATCAATTTGAAATTCTTTGAATTTTGAGCTAATATAAATTCTCTTGATTATTTTGGTTCAAATTATTGGTCCATATAAAGAGAGACATGTAATGTATAAATGGAATAATTGGACATTTATCAACGCATATATTGTACTCAGTTGAATAAGATTATGGAAGAGAGAAATAGAACAAAAATTGTCGCTTATTCAAATTTCTTAAGAGAATTTTATAAATTAAACCACAAAGATAGTTTTATTCTATCCTATCTTTTTGGTACCCGTTGTTCCTTCGGGGCGAGCTATTTTTACTGAAAGTTTGTTTTGTTAACACACTATGAAAGAGAAGTTACTAGTTAAAGCGTCTCTAGATACTTTCTATTTATAAAATACATCTCATATATAAAAGAGAACATTTTAAAAAACAAATCGAGAAACATCTATTGACTGTTTTTCTATTTTTTTTATTTAACATATTTTTTTCATTGAATTTCTGTAACTTATTAATAGAGAGTGAGTTTGATTGTTCGAAAAGTTAATCTCACTCTATATTTTAAACATGATCTCTGTAAAATAAAGAATAATCTGTATTTAAAATCTCTTAGAGATACTCTTTAGATAAATAGCTATCTTTAGTAACACATTGTATGGAGTACATTGATTCACATCTTTTGTTACATGCTAGATCAACCAAGTTTGTTTGCTTGTTAAAAGCAAAAAAGAAGGGGGAAAAAGAGAGGACAAAAAGTGGTAAAAATAACTTTTACCAGATAAGAAGCCTTTTAATCAAAATGATAAATTGTAAAACAAAAGTGTTAAAAATGAAATAATAATAATATCTAGCACCACAAGTCTTCAAAATTTCGTTTGGGCGACGCTAAATGATATGCTTAATAAAATGTAAAATTAAGTGATTTGTTTAATTTTGAGTAATATTATTTAAAACAGCTAATATTAAAACATCAATTTAAATGACACTAAATGAGAAGTATAATTAAATGAATCACTTAATTCTATATTTCATTGAGCCTATCACTTAAACGTCATCTGAAATGGTGTTGTAGCACTGTGGTCCCAGATAACATTATTCATTTAATTATATGTTTAATTTAATGATGCGTGTTTTTAATACCAATAGTACTAAATAACATTAACAATGATGAGTAGACAACGAGATATTGCACATTTATTGTCCTTTTAATGAACAATATTAGCAACATAAACAAATTCACATTTATTATCCTCATAATGAATATTATTAAGTGCTCACTTATTATCCACACATTTTGTAGGATCCATAATTAGGCACTTAAAGGCAAACTCAAACAAGCACCAAAGCAAACTAAAGTTTTATCTATTGTATACTACAATCGAGTCGCTTTAGTATTTGAAAATCATGATAGAGGCCACGACATAGAAACTGTTAAACAGGGCATCTAATAATGCAAGGATTAATCAAAAGCGAGAAGCAACTTGAGGTTGTGAGCAATCTACAATTGCATCGCAATTTACATAATCTAGTGTATTTACACAGTCGAACAATAAATTGCGCGCTAAAAATGTTAGAATTATTACTACTTGCAATACAATAAAGTGCATAAATAAAACTTATCGACT
>CAIGRL010114483.1:0-10455 GCA_903798325.1 Fraxinus xanthoxyloides
CATCATATCAATAACTTTTTTTACTTTTTAACCACATATTTCTCATTATATCACTATTTAAAATACATTATTTCCTCAATAATATCCATCAAACATACCCTTGTAAGCCGTGACATTGAAATATTTGTATTGTTATAAATACAAAGAATATATTTTACAAACATCCTTTTATCATTTCGTGTCCTAGTTTTAGAAGGTCATGTATATCAAGTCATGTTTTTTGTTTCCATGTTACTTTCCTAACCAGGAAACGTGTAAGGTATAAAATGTAGTGTGACGTTTGCATTCTCCGGTTTCACGTGAGGCAAATCCACGTTTTGTGTGGATCAGATCTCCTCATGGGTGTTTTTTTCAAGAACTTGATGAATAAGATTGGTGGTGGAAAGTTTGTTTTTAAAATGTGGTGTGATGTTTTCATTCTCCGTTTTCACATGAACAAATCCATGTTTTGTGTGGAACATGTTTAAGCCCCCCCATTTTGGGCTCCATTATTTCAATTTATAATGAGAGAAATAATATTTTTTTTGGATAATGTGTGGTTTAAAAAAAAAAAATTTGGTTTACGTGTAATATTATTTTATTGAAGAATTTGTGGTTGATAAGAAGAGGAAAAAAATGAATTTTAATTTAGTGGGGGCCAAACAGGGGCTAAACCAACAAATCAAACACCAACCAATCCCAAACTTCACTATGGTTGCCCTCTTTCTCAAACAAATTTACCCACAAAGGAACAAGAATAATCGTGGATGCAATCTCACAAAGAAGGAACAAGAAGCTAGCAATATATTGTAAGACTTCAATGATGGAATGGACAAAAGATGGCTGCCCCCTATTTCACATTGCAGCATACGTTTACTTCCATGAAAGAAGCTTCACTTATAGTTTTAGGGATAGGCAAAAGTTGAGCCAAGTAACAATACAAGAGACGCGACGACAAACCAAAGGGAAGTGAGCTATAACTCAATTAAAAGGACCGTCCAACTAAAGAACAGACCACGAGTAATACAAATTAATGGTAGCTTCCATTGGCCCTAATTTGTTTTAAGATTGAGCCTATTGATTTTGGTGTCGATATAAATAATCCGACGACGTTTCAATATCTATCACCCGAATTTATTGAGTGTCAAAACACAATGGTACAAAGCTCCTAAATATTGTTTTTTATTGAGAAAGTGATGAATTTGTTTCTAAATGAGACCATGGAAATCATTTTGGGTAAGTAATGGATAATTTGTTTTCAGCCCTTATTTGATGGCTATTATGAAGAGAAATTGGGATAAAATATTGTTTTGAATAGTATTTTTTGAAGAATGCGTGGCTAAAAAGTACAGAAAAGTTTTTGGTTTGTGTGTAAAATATTTTATTGTGCAAATGTGTAGTAGAAAATGAGTATGAGAAATAAAAAATTTTAATTTGAAGGGAGTCAACTAGGGGCTCAACTTTTAGTTGATTACCTCATTAGTTGTTTTTACGGAAGGTTGATGAATAAATCGGGTGGGTGGTGTGAAGTGTATTCTTATGAGAAGAATTTCATTGAGGAAAGTGGATGTGACCATTTGTAGTAACCATCTAAAGGTTTACAGATTACTGGAAACTGGGGATTACTTCCATTCTTCCTTTCTGCATGGGGTAGGGTGACCCAAAGTATAGTAAAATACTTCTATGTTATGTGTGTTCCATTGTTCTATCTGCTTTGCTTGTCAGACCATTTGCCAATATTAGGTGCGAAGTGCCAAGACCAAAAATTGTGCCTGTATTTTAACTTGCATTGTTTAGGCTGTCATGGTGCCATCTGACCGATTGAATAATCCCCATACAGAAATCAGCCGGTGGAACCTAAATCAGCTGTTAAATTTGAGCGGTACCTGATGGGAGAGGTGGGTAAACAATGACAACTATTGTTCAGATGTATGTGAGGCATATCCTCCATTTAGAAATACATGTACCAGAATTTACATTTTATTTTATTTTTTGTTATTTAAATTAATTTGTTCTTTCTCAGGTTCTTTCTATTGGTTCTGAAGTTGGGGAAGTGGAGGCTGGTAAAAAGGTAGGATTTTCGAAAGTTATAATTATAATTCAACTTTTTCATTCACTCCAAGCGACCATGTTTGTTTTTGAAAGAAGGGTAAAATAAATACTAATAATCATAAGATGTTCTGTTCTCCCCATTTTTGGTACAGGTTCTTTTTTCTGATATGAACGCTTATGAGGTACAATTCAGATTACCTATGATATTTCTCAAATGCGAATGTGCAATTGATTTTGAGCGCATCAAGTTCGTTTCTATCTGAATCCCCTGATTTGCCACTAGGCAGACTAAACTACCAATGCTAAGGAGGTCATCTTAGAATGGATTGTTGGAGGAAGGGGAAGAGAGTGGAGTCATTATCGGATTGTGGAGTAGTAGGGTTACTATATGATTCGTTTATTGAGGGGTATTTTGAAGTAGTTGAAAATTTGTCTATAACCGCTAGTCATGTCAACGAGTTGGGCCGAAACTCCAAAAATGTTCGAGCTTTCTTTGGCTTGAGCCGAGCCAAGCAAAAGCTCGGCCAAAAAATTCCGGCTCAACTTGATCGACTTGAGCTTTCGGCTCGAGCCGTAGCGGGTTGAGATGAGCCGGCTCAAGTATTTTTGTGTCAAATCTAAATTTTTTGAAGATAAAAAATTTAAAATTTGTACAATTTATAGTACTATAAATTAAATAAAAGTTAAAACCTTCCTCTTTTATCTGGGTTTGATTGCTCGGCCAAAAAATTCCGGCTCGACCTGGTCGACCCGAGCTTTAGGCTCGAGCCTTAGCTAGCTGAGTTGAGCCGGCTCAAGTACTTTTGTGTCAAATCAAAATTTTTTTAAGATAAAAAATTTAAAATTTGTACAATTTATAGTTCTATAAATTAATTAGGAGTTAAAACCTTCCTCTTTTATCTGAGTTTGAGACTGGTTACAATCATCATTTTTCCATTATTTAAGCACACAAAACATTCTAAGATTTATGATGTGATTTGAGTCCTCCTTCATGGACCGTCTCTGCATTAAAAGCAGACTTGAATAAGACTATTGGGATTGAAGACGTTGGTAGATCACAAACCGTAGCAAAAAATACTGTACTTGGCATTCCTGTTCATGTGATTTCCACCCCTGTAAAATATGTAACATCTCTAATTCTTCTTGACAGTATGTTACTGACTGCTGGTAGCTTAGCATTTTCTGGGGTCGTGTTATTTGTCTAAAAAATGTATGCATGTCCTTTATCAGGTCGATTTGGGAACAGACGGACGACATTGTTTCTGCAAAGCAGGCGACTTGCTGGCGGTAGTTGAGTAGTAGAACATTATTAGCATATTGTAGTTGCTAATATAGCTTTGGTTTATGATCATCAATTTTTGAAGTGTATCAGGTGAAAGATGTTACATGTTACCTCCAATCATTGAACTCGCTTGTATAACAGTTGAACTCGCTGATTCTCTTGAAATAATAGCATTAGAATTATGAAATGTTACTGACGAACGCCTTATTAAAAATCTACTTGTTTCTAGATAAAATTGAGATTTTCAACACGATGAGCATTTATTTGCCTACTACTTCCCTCTTCAAAGATGGAATTGACAAATTCATATATGAAAGAAGGGGGAGAGGACTTTGAGGGGTTGCTCAATTAGTTAGATATTGGGTTTGCTCCCTTCAGAGCCACTGAGGTGAGTAGTAGGCCGTAAATTTTAGGGTCTCGTGGAATTAGTTGAGGTGCGCACAAGTTGGTCCGGAAATCTACGATTATTGAAGAAAAAAAGGGGGGAGGGATTTTTATTTTTATTTTTTTATTTGTAACAAAAAGCACCTCTTTTTATACCAAAGTTGGAGTTAAAAATAAAATTTATTTTTCACACACATTATTACAATAAACCGTGAAATCTCACGTTTATTATGTGCTTTGAAGAAAATCTTTTCATTAATTTAAATACACAAAGTTTGCTTACTTTAAGTATATCTCAGCTGTCAACATGATAACATGGTCATGACTCAGTTCCATGTAATTAGTGACAAAAATATAAGCTCTACAAAGACTTGAGAGTTAAGCTAATCTTTTAATTAATTTTAGAGAGGACTTTTTGCCTAACAAATGTTTAAGAAATGAGTTACCTCCACCAATAATTTAATATGGAAAAAACTAATTAATATATACCCATAGGGACATTCGTTGTCACCATTCATCATAAAAAATAGACCACTCCAAAATAATAGAAACAAATGACAATAAGCCCTTGTTTGGTCCCCTTATATTTTCAAAATATATTTTTGTCTATTTGTAAATATCAATTATACATTCTTAAATAAAATAATATTACATGCAAACGAAAAAGAAAAATTAATCACGCTTTCGCCATCAAATCATTATTCTAAAAGAATAATGTCATTTATCATCATGATATGAAAAATGGAATTGGGCAATTCAATTTTGAGCCACATTATTTTAGAATACTGTATTTTGGAATAGTAGATTGATAGAGAATGTGTGGTTGAAAAAGAAGGAAAAGTTATTGATGTGATGGGAAAATATTATTTTATTGAAGAATTTGTGGTTGAAAATAAGTAAAAGAATGAAAATGAAAATTTTAATATGTACCAAACAGAGACTATATGAGAAGGAGGGGAGGAGAGAGAGAGATGTGAGAGATGATGAATTGTCACATCATTGATGATTTATCACCATGATAATAAATAACATTACTCATTTTAAAATGCATAAAAAAAAAATGAAGCTCAAACAAACTCTCAAGGGTCTATTGGACAGTTTCATAAAGTTATAATTTTCTGAAAATATTTTATCAGGTTAGATCTAACCTTTTACAGAAAATTGGCTTAAAATAACTTCCTCGCTAAATTATTTTGCAAGAAGCAAAAATAGAACTCTGCCAAACAACCCTATGATTAAGGACTTTCGATGTTTTAGGTTAATAGAAGCATGACAATTAAAAGACTTGTAACATGCTAGTAACAATTATTTACATGCTTGATACGATGAACTCAAAAATAACTATAATAACTAACCGATGATCTTGTCACATATCTTTCTTTCTTTGTTTTTATTTAGTATAAACTAATGGAATATGTTTGAGTACATGTTATTCAATCACGATTAATTATGCAATTAGTCAAACTGAAATAAATTTTAAACAAACATTAAGAGCCAATTTTAATTTCGAAAATGAACAAAAAAAAAATTTCCACTCTATTTCTCATCTCAATTTTTATTTTTTATTTTTCAATTCGATGAAAATCATATTCCATCCACTTCTCTCATTTTCTCTTGCGAAATTGTACGGATCCCAAACACGGCATTAAGCAAAAGCTCCACCAATAATTGAAGCCCGCGCAAA
Organism: Fraxinus xanthoxyloides; assembly: GCA_903798325.1. Lineage (NCBI taxonomy): Eukaryota > Viridiplantae > Streptophyta > Magnoliopsida > Lamiales > Oleaceae > Fraxinus > Fraxinus xanthoxyloides. Next base: position 5,382 of record CAIGRL010114483.1, read on the forward strand.
TGCTATAGTGCGCCATACAATCTTCACCGTCCATTTCTTTAATCCTCATCATAAGTGACATCTCCTAGATTCTCGTAAATGCAAGCCACGTGGCATCTGAAGTAATTATTCGCTGCTTCGCTGGTGCAATTATCAAGGGCCCACGTGTAACGGGCAGACAACTTTTTTGAAAGCAGACATCGGAATATTAGCTGCCCAAGGATTACGGGCAGAGGAGACAATGACCTTGAAAATAGAGCTACTACAATTGTAAAATATTACAATCAAGGTACCAAAACCTACTATTTTGGTATTCTTTAGTCCCCAACCTTTTATTTTATAATATTTTGGCTCTCGATTGATGATTTTATCCTTTTTTTCAATAAAAAAAAATGTAGCTATATTCACCCCCCACATTTTTTGTTATTGTGGCACTATATTTTAATTGTATTAAAGGTTTTCGACATTTGTTTATAATCACACTTGTAATTTTAATTTGTTTCATGGCATTTTACTTTTAACCTTCCATTTGAGTTTGCATATTTGTCTTGGTTAATGACTTTCGCTCGATAAACTTTTTAGAAAATTTTAAAAAGATTTATTTATTTCTTACATTTTTAAATTATTAAAACATCATGGATCGGATGGATATAAAATTACCAAAAAAAAGAAGAAAGTTTTAGAACATAAGTTCTATAATGTACAAAAGTTGAGAATTTTTAGTGATTAAAATATCGATTGTGCTACATATACATCTGCTCACTTGTACATTGGTTTACAAACAATGATTTAGTGAGATATAATTAGATCAAAATCTCTTCAATCGAATAAAAATAAAAAAAAATTCACTTTTTTTGATACGTCATCAATCTGTAAACTTTTCTTAAGTAGAAAAGTCTTTACGTACAAGTAACATTATTCTTTTAAAATATGATGCAACAATAAAAAAATACGTTGAGAATATAATTACCCATTAAGAATTTATTTATTTTTATTAAAAATACAACTTTACTCTAATTTTTAATTGAGAAAAGTATGAATAATTAGCAAAAATTAAATGTAAAAGAGTAATATTTTCTTTAATTTTTTGTTTTCTTTCTCTTTTACTTTTCTTCTTTTTTGTTTTACGTATAGATAATAATAAAATCTCGTTTCTAACAAAAAATCTGATAATCCAAGATGAGGAGCCGAGTGTAAAAAGTAATAGGTTGGAGACCTACTTTCTACAATTGTGCTAAGTTGGGGATCCTAACTGTAATTCTCCCATTTATTTAATGGGGGCGTGGGACCCAATGCTGTGGGCATTATGGAGTGTGGGGCCCGTGCCTACGCAGCTCCGAGGTGTGATGATGGAAAAAGACAAAGGAATTGAAAACCATGGCGTTTGATTGGCGGATATGATGAGTGAGTGGTTTTGATTTTTAGATGAGCACATTGTTTTCGCTATTTAATTGGCTCTTTTGCAATTATACCCCACCAAATTTTGTAAAATTGTTGATTCCACCACAATACTTTTCTGTCATTGGATTCTCTTGATATTCTTATTTTTATTTTTTACTTTAAAGAAAAAGAGACCGAGTTCTAAAGAGTAGAAGAAATCTCTGCAGATGATAAATGTAATGAGAATCGAATTAAACCCATCGATAGATTAAAAAAAACAAAAAGAAAAAAAATCTGAAAATGAGTCAAGAATCTGATCAAATAAGATCATGTTTAAAGAATTGAAATTTTAAAATCCAGGAAACAACTCGAAAACCGACTAATTCACCACTAAACTAGTTCGTTTATTTTTAAAAATAAAGAATATTATATTTAATTATTTTGACTGCAGGTATATTATGTTAGGAAGGATATTGAGACTAATTCAACCTAACAAAATCGGCTTGTTAGGGGAGGATTGTCCTTACCTTATTAAGTAAATCGTATAAATATCACCAGCCAATATGAGACTCTAATACGCCCCCTCATGCACATCGTGAACCATGCCAAACAATTTAGAACAAATCGATATTGGATGCACCCAATATTGTAAAATTGGGTCTGCTTTGATATCATGTTAGGAACGATATTGAGTCTAACTTAACCTAACAAAATCGACTTGATATGGGAGGATTGCACTTACCTTATTAAGTGGATCGTGTAAAATGTGCTTGGATTGGTTTTTAAAATACTGACAAACGAATGCCTACTTATTATCGTAGTCACATACAAATATGAAAATTAGTGTGACGAGACAAAAGTTACACAACATTAAAATCGTAGTTAAGTTAAGAAAAATATTTAATTTAAAGTCGGAATATACAAGAAATGAGAATAGTTAAATGTATTTTCTCGTGTTCTTATAATAATGTGAAAGGTTGCTATTTAAAGTACAAACATTAGATTGCATAGTTTTCTTCAAATGTTGAATAAATTAAGCGAAATCTAGAAATTATAATAGAATTAAGAATTAAGTCATTGTTTGAGCTCATCTGGAGGGGGAAAAAATGAATTTTGAATAGTAATTTTTGGAGAATGTGTGGTTAAAAATAAGAATTTTTTTTTTCGATTTGAGTGTAATATTATTTTATTGAAAAATGTACGATTAAAAATGAATTTTGAAAAAATAATTTTAATAAAATGGAGCTCAAAGGATAAATAAGTTGATTCATGCACCTATTTGAGATTATGCCCCTGTTTGATCTACATTCTTTTCAAAATTCATTCTTTCAATATTTATTTTCAACCAAATATTTTAAATAAAATAATATTATACTCAAATAAAAACCGTGTTCTCCAACAGATGCATGTACTTGTACTACATGATTAAAAGATTATTAGACTCATGGCCCTTACTTTTTGGGAAATTTCTTTACATCTCCTATTATTCTTTCATATATTATAAAAAACAAGGGTAAAATACTTTTACAGGATTAAAAAGTGAAATTGTCGAAGAGAAAAATTATCTTCCATCTTCACCCCAAGCCCATGTCGGAACCCTAATAACTTCGTTGACATCCTTTGTTGATACATGAACACAAAAGGGCAATTCAGATACTTATCTTTTGATAGAAGTCATCAACGTCCCTTAAAAAAACCACTAAAAATTTGAAGTGACATATATTCACAAGTATTATGCAATGATTTAACAAAAAAATTGGATGATTCTTGTCGTTGAGAATTCAACTGATTGTGCAACTACAAGTTGAAGACTAATTTGTTACTTTTTTTAAAATTAGAGACCAACTTACAATAACAATAAGTTCAAGAATAACAATGCAATTTTTCTTATCATAATATTAGTTAAAAAAAAAAAAAAACATGTTTGGTGGGTCCGTCCATCACCAAATCCAACCTCCATTTGTATATATAAATCCACCAGCCCTCCTCCTTTTCCTTCCTCCTTCCACCACTTCTCCTCCCATTTGTGCATCAAAGCGCATACCAGCAACCCCTATCGCCGCCGCAATCCGCCATTCTCTTCACCTTTCAAACAATGAGATCCGCCGCCTTATACTACACTGGATGTGATGATGACCACTACCAGCCCCATTTTCTTGATTCGTGCTTTCTTTGCCACAGAACACTGAGCCATAATAGTGACATTTTCATGTACAGGTTAGCCAAATTACCCCACCTTATAGGTGGTTTATACTTTAATACCAATCTTAGAATTTCGATTACAGATTCGATCTTTAGACGGATCGAATTTTTCGTGTTTTATGTTAATTTACGACTGAGTTCTGATGGATTTGCATTTATTTTGCAGAGGGAACACACCATTTTGCAGCCAAGAGTGCAGGCAAGAACAAATTGAGATAGATGAGAACATTGAGAAGAAATGGAAGCTTTCTTCTTCAAAGAAATCAAATTCTGTAAGAAAAACTACTGATTCTGCTAAAGAATCTGACACCAAGAAAGCTATGAGGACAGGGACAGTTGCTGTTTCTTAATACAATCAAGAAAATTACTCTTAAAATCTTGATTTTACCGAGGCCTCTTATGCAGAAAAATAATAAAGATTTTTTTCACAATCTGTAAAGAATTGATGGCTACATGAAGGGAAGAAGATCCATCACACAATTTTGAATATTTTCATGTAATTTTTATTTTTTATTTTTATCTTTTCCTTTTCAGTTTCCAAATGGCATTTCAGTGTGTTGTCCATTGAAGGGCATAAATATTGTATTCATGATATTTAAATGTTTCTAATTAATGAGAAACCTTAGAATTAAGGTTTTGATTAATCTATGTTCTGAGTTTTAGAATAGGTTTTATGCTTTTATTGAATTTTTTCTTAGTTAATTGTGATTGGGATTGGATTATTGAATCTGGACAACCGAGGTTGTAATTTCCCTATAACAAAATGTGTGTTTAAAGAGCACGTTTGGCTGTGCGTATAAGCAAGATAAACTTAATTTTAAGTTACTTAGTGGACTTATTTTCTGTTGCTGCCAGCACTTCAACTTGTGCAGATATCTTGTAAAAGGTGGGCAAATTTTGCTGTCATTTAAAAGTAAGAAAGAAAAAAAGTAACTTTTAAAGGAAATAAGTTGAGATGATTTGACCTGCCTGCCATTGAAATGTTGAAATTAAATTGTCAAGATATAGATGCATCATTTTTGAAGTAAGTACATGGTTCTGTTGAGGTTTTATTAACTCTAAAAAAAGGTAAAATCCTTGGGGACCAATAAAACCTTTTATATATTGTCGACAGAACCTTTTTGCGTTAAATCCTTTTGAGTTACAAAATGAAAGTAATTGATAAATACATATTAAGAATTTTTTTATTTCTCTACTTTCATTTTCTCAAAATATACATTTAAAGTCCTTCGCATTTTTATTTTTTTTCACTCGACCTCGACTGTAATTCTACAGTGCATACACCACATTTGGTATACTATTTTTAGTTTGTAGAATGTAATCTTTTAATTTTTCGACTTGAAATGTCTCTTTTGAAGAAACATTAGTAGGTAAAATACATTTATCAATCTGATAATAATCATCACTTATCGGCATATTCGAAAGTACTTTCTGACCTTAATCGAACAACCAATTTTTTAAACAAAAAGGCTTTTAACCTCATAAAGTACTACAGGCTTTGGAGACTCCCCAC
>CAIGRL010114484.1:0-10429 GCA_903798325.1 Fraxinus xanthoxyloides
TTCTTTGTAAAAAAAAATAAAAAATACTCATGGTTATTTTGTTGAATATTTTGTCGCTATTAACTGCAGAAATGTTCCTACTAAAAAAATCCGTCACTGTTGGCACATATGTTTGTATTGAAAGGGTGTCTACATTCAACCAACCTTGTTGCCAAGACAACCCAGGATTCCTCTTCCCATGCAAGAGATTCTGAGATGACCAATATCTTTCACCAATTCGACACGAGCCCAGATGGTAAGAAAGATACCTACCATTTGCTTGCTTGCTATAATCTGATAATTCAATTTTTCAGGTAAAGAAATATTTCTTCTTGGATTTGAGCAATTACAGGCCTTCAGGTGGTTACTGTCTGCTCTGAGGTTTTCTGTTAGGACTTTTAGTGATGTCTTATGAAAGATTTTTGCCTTCGAATTTTTTGTGCTTTTTGAATCGGAGGAGCCTGAATTAGAAGAAGAAGAAGATTGCATAGAATCATGATAGGGTTTGTTGAGTGCATGGCTAATGAGTGCTTGCCATTTCAGAGCGGGTTTGTTGTCTTCTATCACAAGAACATTCCCGGCGCTTAATGGAACAATTTCCTGAAATCTGACATTGAATAAGCATTAATAAGGTGGATACAGTAATGACTAAAGAAAGAAAATAATTTAAAAAAAAAAAGGCCAATATCTTGTCCTGGAATCTAAGGTCAGTCTATTTCTCCATCAATTTTCTGATCCAATAAGGCCGCTAGCCCGCTATGCTATTGCTACCTGTTCTCTTATGCTTTAGTAAGGTGGGTTGTACACTCTGCCCCGTTTGACTCACATTATTTTTCTCATTCTCATTTTTCTACTTAATTTTAATCACATATTTTTTAATAAAATAATATTTTTCATCACACCAATAATTTTTTCTTCTTTTTCAACCACATATTCATCAGAACATCACTTCAAGAAAATGTATTCTGTCATTTTAAGATGCATCAAACACACTCTGTATGCAGAAAATAAGAGAAATATCATCTGTTATACTATCAAATATTATCCCTATGTGATGAACACGAACATATGACATTGACCAGTGAATTTTTCCTTCAGTTTTCTTATTCTAGACGATAACTAGAAGCTTGGAATGATTAAAAATTATAAGTTAACAGGAAAAAATTATAAGTGAATAATACCCCAATACATATATGTCTGAAGAGCACTCCACCTGCAAAAAATCCTTAAGGTTGAGACCATGGCTGGGAGTCTCTCCTCCGACATTCCATGTTGCAGAAAAAACTCTACAATTTCCGAACATAGAACATAATTTTTGTTAGATAGTAAAAGCAATAGATGAATCTAATCAAAAAAATCAATTAATGTGATATGATTACAAGTTACAAGCTATAATTTGTACCTGATTTCTTGAATTATTGTAGCCGATGCCATGGTTGAATTATTGAAAGGTTTTAGGCCTCTAATTTCTGAACTATGTACCATGTATTTGTGGGATGAGACAAGATATTAAATATATAGGTTTGATTTTCCATGCGTGTCCAAAAGCACGAAATAAGATAAGACTTGTCAATGTCAACTCCCTAGAGGTCATGAATGTTAACATTAGGATGATTACTAGCACAGTGTCAAAGATGAAATATAAACAAATAAATTTGTCATTTTTTAAGCATAGTAAGATTGCAGAAAATCTAGTGAAATGGTATCTCCAATAAACTCTTTAAACGCTCACTATTTTAAAGAATTAATATTTAAAATCATGTTGCAAGAGACTCTTTAATGAACATTTTAGTTTAGAGAGTGGATTTTGCTATCCGGATTGGGAGAGTCAAACTCACTCTCTATAATTAAATGTATTCAATGTGTTTCAATTTTCAATGTAGGAAAACAATAAAACAATCTAAAGAAAAACTACTTAAAATAAAAGATAAAGAAAAATAATAAATTTTTTTGAAAGTAGTAAAATTAAGTGTTAAATATAAGAACTTGTTGGAGTATTTCAAAATTTCAACTCTCTAAATTTATAGACGCTCTCCAAATGATAGAATATGATCTTTAAAAATAGAGAGTCTCTTGAAGATATTCTAAGGCGATACAGCAAGGCACTTAATTAAAGTCTGCTATAAATTCCATTTTATGAAAATTTCATGTCTCTTTGATGAGATCAAAATGAATCCAAATTGGACTTAGGTTTTGTGTTGAGTTTTTTAAAGGAATAAGTCGAATTCACTCAAATTTTTTTCATCAATAAGCCATTGGAATTTTATTTTAAACATTGGCCCGTAAATACATATTCTTGGCTCGGATCGATGTGAGAGTTCTGCATGTTGCATGGCTTAAGATTTTACTCTTGAACAAAAATGATCTTATGTCCAACGATATAAAGATTTATAAAAAGATATGTTAAAGGTTATAATATGATCGGACGTATCATTGTCTCTAATCCATGAAACATAGATGTATCGAGTCTCCTGACCAAAAATGAATTATCCTCGCATACGAGGCCAATCATGTATAAAAGATAAAATATAAATAAATAAATAATTTTTCTACTATCTTAAATTTTTTAGACAACATAATCAACTCAAAATATACATATTATGCTTTTTACCCGTACAATGAACACGTTGTCAAAAATCAATATGCTCTTTTGTCTTCAATTAGGTAACCTACCATAATAAGTGCAAGCCAAGTGTAAAACTAAGGTTAAATTTTTGTTTTAAATCTGAATACGCGGCATGTTTCTGTGAAAATGTTAAAATGTCGCATTTATTACATCTGACTTTGTATCTCTTTAAGACAATAATTTATTCGTAGATTACATTAATTATAATTAACATAAAGATTTGGTGTATGTACGAGAATCTATCAGAATAAATTTAATTTAAAACGGAGAATTGGTGATACAATGAATGGTGATTTATCACAAAATAATATTATTAATACGTTTTGGATAATATACAATATGGATAGAGATACAGGAGTAGATAGTATATAGGGTTTGCATATGGGATTTATATAAATATACGAAAATAATATTTGTAATACAATTATTTATCAGAAAAAAAAAAAACTTTCCTCATGGCGGCTGACGCCTGGAGGAGATCTTTGCTTTTGGATGTGATCTTCGTAATTCAAACATGTCCCAAAACATCCCAACAAAATAAAAAAAATAATTTGGATAGATCTATATAATTGACTTGGCTTATAATTAAGTAAATTAAACGTATTCATAACTAATCAGACTTTTTTTTAAAAAAAAGTTTGAATATGTTAATTTGTTTTACTTATTCCTCATCCTATATTAAAAGAAGCTTAAAAATCAAGGAAATTGTTCGTCTGACCGTCATCTAATACGGCGCCGTTTTGATAGCATCATAAATATCTTTGGTGATTATTTTAACTCTGTCTAGTAAACGGCAACATATTTTTTTATTCTCAACCAATGGGACCGTGGTGTGTCTGGCACACTCTTATGAAGTGGTGATTAACACGTCTTTGTACGAGTCATAGGTGGATGTAGGGGAATTGAACCGAGCTATTGCCCGATCTAATCCTCGGCCCATTTAGTTTTAAGGTGTAATTTTTATTATTATTTTTTTTTGTGAAAAATCATTTTTTTTATGTGTTTTTTATTTATTTATTTCATTTAGTCTAGCTTTAATTTTTTTTAGTCCGATCTTGGATCTAGTCCTCGATCAGTCCTGATTAGAGCCTTATAGGCGAGATAATGTTCATCAAAGCGTCATCTTTTACAGCTTCATTTTGCTTGTGTCATAGTTTGATTTTTCATTTTTTTTTTAATTTTATTGTAGTCCGTCCAGAAATACAACGTCATTTTTCAGGGTTGTCCAATTGGTTTGCAACATTGTATGCTCCTAGGAATGAGCGGTGACCATCAAGTCTTTGTTGGAGGCTTGATGTGAAAGTACTTTTCATTCGAGCACGTCTTTCATGGCATAATTTTGTTTGCCTCTCAAATCTGGGTTTAGTAAAACAAATTATGTCCGACCTATGAAATGACGTCGTTTATGAATCACCTAAAATTGGATTGAAACGTGTCTTGTAGACTTAGTTGTCCAATCCAAACAAAGTGTGTATACATGCTCTTTGAAGCAAGTTTTTAGCCTTTTTTTCTTGGGTGCAAGGTGGAAATTTATTTCTCTTTTGCTCAAGCGTGTGAAACGACGTCATTTGGATTCTTTGCCAATGCGATTGCAGCATGCGTGTTGCGCTCTATGGAAGGGAGACATCGAGAATGTGGGGAAGACATATGAAGTAATGCGAGAACACAATCAAGGATCAACTCGCCACCCAAAGTGTTGGTATTTAACAGTCCCAAATACAATCAAATAAACAAAAACAAACACGAACATAAGAGATTTTTCGTCCATAGGTCCGGATATTCACTAACTTGGCTACTCACCCGTTGAGCATTCACCTAAGTGAATAATACTCTAATCCACTAGAATATAACAAAGTTTATCAAGTACAAGAATTAGAGACCCAAAAATCACTCGAATCAATCCTCAGCCTTCAACTCTCATTTTTCTCCCTTTTACAGATTACACCAAATAACCAAAACTTCTGCTCACCAAGAATCAAAAGAAAGCACAAACCAGAAACTGTAATCTACACTACATATCACCAAGATCATCTACCCTCAAAGATTACAGATTGAAAACCAAGAGTTGTCACTAGAGAGAAAGTATAGAAATATATCGAAGAAGAGAGAATGAATTGAATCATCTAGCAATAGAAGAGTCTGGAGACTTAATAGAGTCATAATGCATCCAACGGTTGTACCAACACCACGTGTCACAATCTCAGCCAACTTCCTCAAACAAACCAAAATCGTGTTTTTAAGTAAATGCGAGAATCTGCAGTAATGGGCTACCCGGGTCACACTAATGAAAGGTAATTGAGCTGAGTTAATTTGGCCTGAATTCATGAGATGATAAGCAAACTTTCAACAATCTCCACCTTGCTTGACATTGTCGAGTTTCATGTGGATTAGAGGTTAACACTTTGGTTTCATTTGCTCGGGGTCTCTGTAAGAATATTAGTTAGTAATAACATTTAGGAGATTTAAACAATCCCTAAATTTATGTAAAGGAAGTATTTTAGTTCCCGTATCTGCTGGATCACACTTTTTAGAAATCTTCTCAATTTTTATAATTTCATTTTCTATGATATCCCTTATGAAATAAAATTTAACATCTATATGTTTTGTCCTATCATAAAAATTGGATTTCTACTAAGGTGTATAGCAGATTGTCTATCTGAATATATAGTAGCATTATTACTAGAGAAACCAATTCCATCCAATAAATTTTTCAACCAAATACCTTCCATCACAACATCTATGGCTGCAATATACTCAGCCTCTGTGGAAGACAGAGCAACTATTTTTTGCAGCTGTGATTTCCAGCTTATAAATGTATTATTAACAATAAAAACATATGCAGAGAAGTAGATTTTCTATTGTCATAATTACCAGCAAAATCAGAATCAACAAAACCTTTTAGTTGAATTCCAGTTTTAATATTGCAGAACATCAATCCTAAATTTGAAGTTCCTTTTAAGTATCTTAACAGCCATTTCAGTGCTTCCTAATGATATTCATTGGGATTACTCATATATCTACTTAAGATACTTATGGGTAAGCAAGATCAGGTCTAGTACAGACCATTACATACATAACTGAACCAATAGCATTTGCATAAGGGACCTTATCCATTCTACTTCTTTCAATTTCAGATTTTGGGCATTGTTCCACAAAAAATTTAAAGTGACTACCAAGAGGTAATGTAACATCTTTAGCCTCTTTCATAGAAAATCTAGTCAATATTTTTAAAATATATGCCTGTTGAGTGAGGAAGAGCGTGTGATCAGATCTGTTTTCCAAATCTCCATTCCTAAAATTCTTTTTGCAGTACCTAGGTCCTTCATTTCAAATTCTTGCTTCAATTTTTGCTTAATGTTATTTATTTCAGTTACATCACAACCAACAAGCAACATATCATCAACATAAAGTAAGAGATAATAAGAATTTGGAGCTCCTTTACTTTATAGTAAAAACATGGATCATATTCACTTCTATTAAAATCAAGACCTTTTATGAAAGTTCAAATCTAATGTACCATTATCGAGGTGCTTGTCTTAAACCATAAAGTGATTTTTTTAGAAAACACACACAACTTTACCTTTTTGTTCCAAAACCTTTTGGTTGGACCATGTAATTTTTTTCATCTAAGTTTCCATGCAAAAAGGCAGTTTTCACATCTAATTGTTCCAATTCAAAATCAGATTGAGAAACAATAGATAGCAAAATTCTTGTGGAGGTATATTTGACTACTGGAGAAAAAATTTCATTATAGTCNTCTATTAAAATCAAGACCTTTTATGAAAGTTCAAATCTAATGTACCATTATCGAGGTGCTTGTCTTAAACCATAAAGTGATTTTTTTAGAAAACACACACAACTTTACCTTTTTGTTCCAAAACCTTTTGGTTGGACCATGTAATTTTTTTCATCTAAGTTTCCATGCAAAAAGGCAGTTTTCACATCTAATTGTTCCAATTCAAAATCAGATTGAGAAACAATAGATAGCAAAATTCTTGTGGAGGTATATTTGACTACTGGAGAAAAAATTTCATTATAGTCAATTCCCTTCCTCTGGTTAAACCCCTTAGCAACTAACCAGGCCTTGAACCTTACATTCCTATCCTTAAGGTCACCTTCCTTAATTTTATAAATCAATTTACAGTCAATAACTTTTACTCACTAAGACCCAAGCCTTATTTTTCTCCAATGATTGCATTTCATCTTTCTTGGTTTCAAGCCACATGTTAGCATTTTTTCCTTCAATAGCTTCTTCTTATGAGGTAGGCTCACTTTCCAAAAAAATTTGAATATTAAGAGCAGTGATAAAATCAGGTTCACTGTATCTTATAGGTGGCCTAATTTCCCTTCTAGTTCTATCCCTAGCCAAATAGGTGATGATCAAGTTCAGTTTCAAAAATAGGTTCAGTAACCTCCTGTTCAGGTTTATGCTCCACCTTAAACTGATCTTCATTTCAAGTGTTAAAATCAACTGGAAGAAATTTAGTTTGAATAATATTTTTATTTTGATCAGTTTCAGTTGAAGCAACCTCTTTTTCTTTAATGCAGGGCATGTCTAACTCATTAAATACAATATTTCTACTTATAGTGACCTAATCCCTTAACCAGACCCTATAACCTTTGACTCCTTCACCATATCCCAAGAAAACACATTTTATGGACCTTGGATCTAGTTTCCCTTCATTTTGATGAACATAAGCAGCACAGCCAAAAATTTTAAGTTTAGAATAAGTAGCAGGCTGACCATTCCAGACATGGTCATGAGTGTCATAGTTCAGGGATTTTGTAGGGCATTTATTTATAAGATAACACGCAGTTTTGACAGCTTCTCCCTAGAATAACTTTGGAAGGGCTGAGCTAATTAACATGCACCTAACTCTTTCTAAAAGAATCATATTCATCCTTTCATCCTTTCAGCAAGACCATTTTGTTGTGGGGTATAAGTGACAATTTTATGTCTAAGGATCTCATTATCTTTACAAAAATTGTCAAACTCCTCATTGCAAAATTCAAGATCATTGTTAGCTTTAAGGACTTTAACCTTCTTATTTACTTGATTTTCAACAAGAGTTTTCCAAGTAATAAAGTTTTGAAAAATATCAGATTTATTTTTCAAAAGTATGATCCAACTTTTTCCAGACAAATCATCAACAATCAGGAGGTAATATTTAAAGCCAGAATGAGTATTCACAGAAGCTGGTCCCCACAGATCAGCATGCAAGTAATTAAGTATAAATTTTTAATTTATGTGTACCTGTATCAAAAGAAAATTTCTTTTGCTTTCCATATAAGCAGTGTTCACAAAAGGATACCTTTTAAATCTTTTCATTTCCTAAAAGTCATTGTTTCTTAAAAATATGCAGATTTTTATCATTGATGTGTCATAGTCTTTTATGCCATATTTCAGATTTATTATACTGTGTGACAGTGGCAACAATGGACTGGTTCTTTAGATGTAAAACTTTCAAAATATAAATCTCATTTGATTTTTCAACTTGAACAAGTTTTGCGAAATCCTTTTGAAATATCAAAGTACATTTATTAATTATTGTGTTAAAACCTTCATCATCAAGTGTACCTAAAGAGATTAAATTTCTCTTTAAGTTGGGAATGTATCTGATCTTGTTTAGAACCGATCATTTCCATTATTAAGTTTCAAAACAATTTTACCAATTTCTTTAATTTTGCAAGAAAAATCATTTCCCATTATTACTTGTCAACCATTGATCTCCAAGAATTCAGTAAAGTAATTTTTACATGGGATCATATGAAAAGTACACCCTGAACCTAAGATCCATTCATCTTCAACAGATGATTGACGTGCACATAGACTTGTCCTTTTGTGGCTGCAGTTTCTTCATAAGCTATTACAGCCCCACCCTCAACTTTATTACAGTTTTTCAGTTCATCAATTCTCCTGATACAATCTTTTATATGAAAACCCATTTTTCACAAAAATAACATCTCTTTCCTTTAGCCTTACTATCAAATTTATTGAATTTAGCTTTGCCTTTTGAGAAATTTCCAGTATGCTCTTTTGATTTTCCAAAATTTTTATTTGAAATTGATTATTGTTCTTCTTGAAGGAATAATTGCCTTTTATGTTGTAACCTACTCCAGTATTTATTCCTTAAAGAATACACAATATCATCAAATGTAATAGAGGTTCTTCCATAGTTCCTTGTACTTATCAGGTAAGGATGATAGAAAGGCAACAGATTGTTGGTCATCAGATAATTTTTCACCACTGTTGGTGAGATCTTGAGACAATTTGTTAAATCTGTTCAGATTGTTTTCAAGATCACAGTTAAGGTAAGGATGATAGTAGGGCTACAGATTGTTGGTCATCAGATAATTTCTCACCACTATTGGTGAGATCTTGAGACAATTTATTAAATCTGTCCAAATTGTTTTCAAGATCATAATTGGGGTCAAATTTAAAACTAAAAAACTGTTTCCACAAGTAACATTTATTGGGAAAAGTTAGTTTCATATAAAGATTCAATTTTAGTCTAGATTTCTGCTATAGTAGTAGTGTCACCTACTTCTCCAATCACATTGTCAGATAAATGCAGAAATATGGTACTTCAAGCAATTTCAACTTGTTCAGTCCTTTTAGTTTGAGTGGTTTCTACACCCCAAGATTCATATAAAGTTTTAGCACATTTTTGTTGTATTAGAAGTGTCTTCATCTTTTTACTCCAGAGACTGAAGTCTCCTTTAGCATTCTAGACTTCAATATCAATTTTAGTACTTGCCATAATATTTACAAAATGATGCAAACGGAGGTAACAAGTATAGTGAAAGTATGAAAGTATATATTCACAACAGAGAACACACCAATGTTAAACTACAGATAATATTCACACAGAAGCACTTATGCAAGTGAGCATAGTAAGCAAGTTGTCTCAAGTAACAAATCACAATGTCTAGTATTTAGAATAATAGAACTAGAGGATAATTTTGAAGAAACTGTTAAACTTTGTCCCCTCAGATTCTAGAGTTCTCACATGAAACCCTAGACAAAGGAATATCAAAGTGGGTTTCCACCAAGAAGACTCAAATATCTAATAAATTCGAAAAATAGCAACCAAAATAGGGTTTAAAACTCATTACCAGACATGCCTCGGTGCAATAGTGTAAAATAGTGAAAACCAGACTATTTTACATCCACCAAAACAAATTGAAGATCAGACCCTACGATACAGATCTATGAAGATTAGTTACCAGATCGTTAAGAATGCCAGAAAATATTCAGATCGAAAGCTTCAAAACATAGATCGAGATGCTCTAATACCACTGTTGGTATTTAACAGTCTCAAATACAACCAAATCAACAAGAACAAACATGAACACAAGAGATTTTTCGCCCGTAGGCCCAAATGTTCACCAACTTAGCTACTCACCCGTTGAGCATTCACCTAAGTGAATAACGCTCTAATCCGCTAGAATAGAATAGAGTTTATCAAGTACAAGATTTAGAGACCCAAGAATCACTCGAATCAACCCCCATCCTTAAACTCTCATTTTTCTCCATTTTAGAGATTACACTAAGTAATCAAAACTTCTGCTCACCAGGAATCAAAAGAAAACACAAATCAAAAACTATAATCTACACTAGATATCACTAAGATCATCTACCCTCAAAGATTACAGACTGAGAATCCAGAGTATTCACTAGAGAGAAAGTACAAAAAAATATATGTTAGGTAATTTGTTGTCAAATGACCTCATTGGGCGATGATGAAAGTCTCGTTTTTCGATTCAGTCGACATCGACCAATTGACTGATTATATAATCGACACCACAATTTGGTAAACTAAT
>CAIGRL010114509.1:0-10651 GCA_903798325.1 Fraxinus xanthoxyloides
ATCGATAAATTGCATAGAGTACTTCAACCCATTTTTGGTGGTTACTTATTTCATATTCGATGTGTATGCCATATTTTGCAAAACAAATTCACTCAAAACAAAAATATGAACTAGATGTGGCATGGGCCCAGCTGAGTCGTTCTGGATTTAGTGACCTTCCTGGTCACTGAATTTTTTTTTTAATGAGCCACGAGCCGAGGGGCTTGTGGTTTGTTAATTGTAACAAGCCTGGACAGCTCATCGAGCTGCCCCGCAAGCAGCTCGCCAACGACGAGCAGGCTCGGCTTGTTTAGCCAGTCGGACTGCTCGGCTCGTGCTCAGGCTCGTTCGGGCTCTTTTTTGACGAGCTCGAGCGGCTCGTGGGCGTGAACAGTACGAGCCAAGCATACGAGCCGACGAACCGTTCGACTCGATTGCCACCTCTAACTTTTCCCCTACTTTTTCTACTGTCTCGATGGACGGTATATGATAAAACATGTTAATTTTTGAAGAAAGGTAGAACAAAAACTCGTGTCAATCGATCAGACTAATCTTTTTTTAAAGAAAAATGCAATAGGCCGACTTGTTTGAGTACTGTGAGACTTGATTTATTAACTTTTCTGCTGCTTGGCTAGGGTCAAAAATCGAATAAAAAAAATAGGGGTGTCACTTGGCGTCCCCCTATTGGAGGGTGGGCTTTTCCAACTCTTCAATTACAAGTCCTGTTAACTTAAATCAAAATTTGATTGAATTGCTGCACAAAAATTGTAAAACGACCCTTAAGGCCCCGTCTGTTTCCAATTTTTTTTAACCAAAAATTTGATTTTGTTACCATTTTTTTAAAACTTGTGGGCTCTACTATGAGAGAAATTAGTCCAATATTGCGGCTCAAATTTATTCACCACGGTTGGAATTGTGCTGAAAAGCATAAACAAACAAGCCCTAAATGGGCAAAACAAAACTAATTTATAATGGGTAGGGTCACATCGGTTTTGATTTCTAAATCTGCATCACAAACCAAGAAGACATGAATTGGCGGAAGAGAAGAATTGCTAACAAGTACTAAATTGAATGGATGATAAATCAACATAGAGAAAGAAGAAAAGAATGCAACCTTTATATGGAAGGCCACAAAAGATGAGAAATTGGACTCGATTCATTTATGTTAAATGTTGACCCCAAAAATTGTACCAACGACGTGGCCAACAGATACCAAAGATTTTCACGTCCATGCAAGTTGAATCTCAATTCAAATTGGACCAATCGGCGGTTGAATAGGCAAACCAACAAGGGAATAATTCTAGGCGTAGGGAAACTTGTTGTGCGAGCTTCTATTTTGTGAAAAGGGGGTCGGTTGGTATAGGGAATGTGAATGATATCTGTGGTAGGAAGAGAGGATTCAAGAGTCTAAATTTGCATTAGTCCTGAATGACGTTAAGTACGAGTTTTTATATTTGAGTAGGATAAATGAGGTTCGTTGAATGATGGGGCACGTGGCTATGCCGGATTAACTGGTCTTATGGCGAACGTCAATTAGTCAATCAAGACATTAAATGCTAAGATCTTTTCATATCTTAGTCCTAATCCTTAACGGTGGGACATGATCGTTTAGATTAGTAGAGGCGGTTGTGGCAGTGAGTTGTCTTGTCAATCACTTCACTGCGAGATCTATTAAGGATCCTGTCATTTGCCTCGTCTAGACCAGTTCGCTCAGGGGCCGCTATCCAAAGGGGGTCGGTTCGATTCTTTCCCAATGAAAAGGGGTCCCTCCCACACATAAACAAGGTCGCCTGTGTTGTCGTGTAGAGTGTAGGGCCATTCGTTCGATTGCCACGTGACTCCTTTTATGGTAAAGATTTAGGATTAAAATCTAGGACTCGACTCATTTATGGCACTAATTAAAATCTAGGACTCGACTCATTTATGATAAAGATTCATTTAAGCCATGTTTGGTATTGATTAAAATATATATTTTAATTTAAGTAAAAGTACAATCAATTTTAATCACGTATTTTATTGAACTCACAACTTTTTAATTACAAACATTTCATCGATAAAAAAATGATTTTAATTCCCACCAAACAAGTAATAAATTAATAAGAGCATTATTTTTTAATAACACATTCTTTATGGACCTCTTTCAAAGAACTTTAAAGTTCAATAAAAGTTGGGAAAATATTTGAAAAATTCACTCACTCAAATAGCAACTTTTTGTTCAACTATCGGAGACATTATTCATCCACCAAAGCAACAAATTCGCCAAAAGAAGCCGTGTTCGTATCGTCAGGCTCCCTTGGACCAGTTCTTCAACCCCTTCTGCCCATTCTCCATAGATTCGAGTCATTCGACAAGCGTGTTATTGCAAGCTCACATTAGCGCCTTTTTCTCACATACCCACAGACTGTTAACAGAAATGGAAATCCCAGGTGCTGCTCTGATCAACAGTGTACACGTCAAAAATAACCCCTTTTGCTTCAAATTCTTACATTCGACCCCAGTTCCTAAAACATCTTCGCAAATCAACACCAGAAAACCCAAACTACCGAGCTTCTGGAATAAAACGAATTCTAAGCAACTGGCAAGGATAGTTTGCTCAGCGGTTGAAGATGCCACCGAGAAGCAGCAAGAATTGAGTTGAGGCAGTCTCAATGGGGGCTGACTTAGCAGTTGAAGATAGAAAGGGTAAAATAGAGTCCCATTTGAATGTTTATATCTGCAATCATTCATTTTGCAGGTTTTCAATTGTTGGGATTTCTTGGGGTTATCTGAATTCTGTCGGTAGTTCATTGCTGATACTGGGCGTATTGTTTAAACTCAAGCTTTGATGCCTTCTTGTTAATATTATATTTTGGTATAGTTTTGGAGTGGAATTGTTGTAAACGCTTCGGCTTAATGTCTGTTTGCTTGTGGAGCATAATTTCTTCATCGCGGCGCATCGAGGTAGTGTTTTTAATAGTTTAGTTATAAATAAGTTAGTTTGTGACTTTTGTGGAGAAGTAGAGCCATAGATGCTAATTTCATAATTGGATAGGCTATATTGCTCTTCAGTTTTTTGAGTGCTCAAAGTCCTGTGTCCATTACTTGACATTCAGACAACAGTATGAGATCCCCAATATTTATAGTGTTCATAAAGTTAGGAAGTATTTACTTTGTTCTATAAATATTTTAGCGAGATATCATATGTTTGAAGCGTTTTGATTGTTTAAGACAATCATGTTACCATTGAATTAAGGAAATAATAAAATACATTTAGGGTGTGTTCGGTCGTGCTTAAAATCCAATTAAAATTGAAAATATAGCCTTTATTAGGTCCCACTCGTCTAATAAAAGTCAACAATAACAATTAATTTTTCAATTTTAATCCGATTTTAATCTCTACCGAACACGCCTCCAGAATTTGAGCATTGACGAACTTGGCGTTTTGATGTATACAATGTTAAGATTTTGGGTTCTATCTTAAAATGCCAACCTTATTAAGAGGAAAAACGCCTTAATATGCCCCTGGTGGCTTATTTGAGCATACCAATCTTGAAATTCGTGTGCTCAATTTTTTTTTTTTTTGAATCTTAATTGGATCGAATTGCTCGTTTGAACTTATTGGGCTCTAATACTATGTTAAGATTTGGAGTTTCATCTTAAAATGTCAACCTTATTAAGAGGATTAGCACAAACTTTTCTAAATTGGCCTATATTTTTATCTTTATTCAATGTGTATTAATATGCACCCACAAGATGATGGCTCGTTTGATCAGACCAATTTTGAAATTCGTGTGCTCAATTTTTTTTAATCTTAATCGGATCGAATTGCTCGTTTGAGATTAATGAGCTCTAATATTATCTTAAGATTTAGAGTTTCATCTTAAAAGATCAACCTTGTTAAGAGGAGTAGCCCAAACTCTTATAAATCGGCAGATAAACCAATGACAACATTTTACATATGCAAGAGAGAGATGCTCATGTTAGTTGTACCAAACATTTATGGAGCTGCAGCCGGTGATCAATAACCTAATTTACGAAAACATCTAGGTGGTTGACATGCTCCTTGGACTTTGAACCCTAAAAATATCATCATAAATCACAAAGACGGTATTATGAATTTCAAAAACTGTTATCTCCACTGTGGAAACTATGTAAATTATTAATTAAATCATACTCATTTAGAAATTCCTACATAAAATTTTTCGATTGACTGGACGAGTAAAAAAAACAATATAATGAAATATAATTAACTTCCACAATGAAATTCGGAAAAAAAATCGAAAACTTTAATTGCCTACTTTCTCCTACATCTCTTTTGCTTTCTGCTTTTCTATCTTCAAAGATGCCCGAAAACAACCTCTGATGATAATTTTCAGACCATGTTTGGCTAAGCTTAAAATCTATCTAATAAGCAAAGTAATACAAAATAATTAATAAAGGTCATAGCTAGGTTTTTACAAGTAATAATTTAAAGTTTAAGTTCGATTTTTTTTCGAGTTTGATTGTAGAGGTTAATTATACTTTGTTACATTGATTTTTTACTCTTCCAATCAATCGGAAGATTTTATGTAGGAATTTCAAAATGAGTTAATTAATAATTTACATAGTTTCTATACTGGAGATACCAATTTTTAAAATTCATAATGCCGCCTTTGTGATTTATGATGATAATTTTAGGGCTCAAAGTCCAAGGAGCATGTCAACCTCCTAGATGTTTCCCGCAAATGAAGTCATTAATCACCGGCTGCACCTCCATAAATGTCTTGTACAACTAACATGAGCATGTCTCTCTCTTGCATATGTAAAATGTTGTCATTGGTTCATCTGCCGACATAAATGTCTAGCACAACTAACGTGAGCATGTCTCTCTCTTACATATGTAAAATATTGTTGTTGGTTAATCTGCTGACTTAAATGTCTGGCACAACTAACGTGAGCGCTTCTCTCTCCTGCTTATGTAAATTGTTGTCATTGGTTCATCTGCCGACATAATTTGCATTTGGTAGAAAACTGTTTTCCCATAGTTTAATGCAGGACGTGTCGCTGCACATAGAATTGACTCTAATTAACCTTCAAGTCTATCCAGCAAGATCAAGAATAATAAAAGAGCTAATATCATATATTTGTTCCTCTCATCAGTATGTAACCATTATCTTGTTGTGGCATCCTTGATAACCTATCGACATTGAGGTTAAATAGTGTTAAGGGATAGAATCCCATATTGAATAAAGATAAAAATATAGACGAATTTATAAGAGTTTGAGCTACCCTTCTTAATAAGGTTGACCTTTTAATATGGAATTCCAAATCTTCAAATGGTATCAGAGTTCATTAAGCTCAAATAAGCAATTCAATCTAATTCAGACTAAAAAAAAACCGAGCACAAGGATTTCAAAATTGGACTGCTCAAACGAGTCACTATCTTGCGGGGGGCATGTTAATGGATAAAATTACACATCGAATAAAAATGAAAACATATACCAAGTTAGTTTGGGCTATTCTTAATAAGGTTGATCTTTTAAGATGGAAACCTCAAATCTTAACCAACAATACATCCAACAAGCATACCCAAATGTAAGAAGCATTTAGCTGATCCATTTATTAATTCAACCAGAGGAATGTCGATAAATACTTCAGCTGGTTGCTAAGGAATAAAAAACAAGTTTTCCTCCAATCTTAGGGAAGTTGTTACCGTGACTTTGCCGGTAAATTGATCTCATCACGAGCTTTATAAGACCTTAGGTTTATGGATTGTCCAACTTACGCACCTCAACACCATAGTTGAAGGCTGATGATCAGATAAATGCTGAAACAAATCAAAAGAAAAAATCATCTTTAGAACTTACACTTCTCCTGTAACACTTCTTCTTCCTGTACATAGAAAAATTGTCTATTTGTATTTTTTGGCTAATGAGGAAGTTCTTCTTGTATCCAACTTAATTTATTACCTCTTAGCTACTCATTTGGTTGTAAACAGAGAGGCAAGGCTGCTGAGTTTGTTATCATTCATAAATCACATAGGAAAAAAAGTGGTTCTGTAGTATCAAATTTCCTTCCATTCTCAAAACTCTTAAGAGTGTGGCTTGGCGATCTATGAGAACTGGATAGACGCGATTCTTTTATATGATCTTGCTGCAACAATTTGTAAATATCAACTGGGGCAAGAGTTTTTGGAATCTGTGAGTTGAAATTCTGTTGTTTAATTCCAGTAACATGCCCCTTTACTGAAACATAAATGAATTTGGTAGTTGATTTGCAAATTTGTTGGCCATAAATATTTGGACTTGCATATACACACACGTTTACTGGATATAGGATATAAATTTTGTAGATTTGATTAAGTGTGTCTGAGGAGCTCGAAGGACATCCATTCATTTTCTAGATTTCCTCCCTGGTGGTCCTGTCTTATATATCTGGCTTGTTTGGGTCCCTACAGGCTGTGGTTTCTTGATCTGTTTATTTACTTGATTTTTCATGTTATGTTTGTATCCTATTTCCATGAGCCTCTTTCATCACTTAAAAGAGTATGGACGTGGTTGTAAGTTCCTATGTTTTAGGCATACCATAATCAGTGCTTCACTTTGAGAAAATTTTCTATTTTCTCTTTCTTTAGTTGCTGACATTTTTTCTGTATAGATTCTGAAATCATATTTTTATGGCATTACAGATTCTAGTGATGGTGCAAAAACTCCTATTCAGAACCATGATACAGATGATGATGGGAATCCTATTTACAATTTTCTTTATCCTAGTAAAGAGCTCCTTCCTGATGATAAAAGAAATGAGCATATATGATCATTTAGAGGAGTTGAGACAGAGAATTTTCACGTCAGTTTTGGCCGTTGGAGCTGCTATGCTTGGTTGTTTTGCGTTCTCAAAGGAACTTATTATATTTCTTGAAGCTCCAGTTAGCGCACAAGGTGTTCGATTTTTGCAACTAGCGCCTGGAGAGTTCTTTTTCACATCTCTAAAGGTTGATATTTTTGTCATCAATATCTCTTAGTTCCATAAGTGAATCTGTAGTTCTCTTTTCATTTGGCATTAAATAAAATTTATCACTTAATTATTGTAGCCATTCAGGCTTCTGGTCATCCAAAACTACAGCTTCTATCTCTAGTTGTACTTTCTTATCTGTGTCTATTACTTGTAATGGGAATTCCAAAGCTCCCATTTAGCCCCTGAAGTTATATGTGTACAGCTGGGATGAAATGAACCTTTCGTGTAACCTAATCTAGAGGTAAAATGTTTCTTGATCTTAGACATGACATAGCCGCATATGTGTTTTCTGCATGAAATCTATCCCTTGTTAGTTTCTAATTAGAGTAGATATATTGTCAAAAAGGGTGCTCAACTTGATGACTGCAGTTAGATTGTGCCTTGGTTCTGTTTCCATACAAGGGAGTGACACAAGTGCTTTTGTCATTCCACTTTCTATTTATCTTAGGTAAAAGCCATTGTTGGCAAAAGTTTAATAAGTGATTGATTCATATGGCAGGACTAATGTTTTCTTCTCTACATTGCTTCACCTCTTATCTTATGCCCTTTCAAGGTTTCTCTAATTTCAATTTAAGATCTGTGTATAGTTTTGGCAGGTTGCAGAATATAATTACATTCGAGTATCCTTTTCTTTTTTTTTTTCATAACTGGATTAGATGTTTAACTTCCTGATATAACTAATCGCTCTTTTAAGTGGAAAATTAGCGTGCAATCTGAAAATACACAGTTTATTCTACTTTAAAAGCTGTTAGCAATTACATAGTTTATCTACGTCAGGAAGTGTCACTCATGGTCTCGTTGAAGTTCAAGATGTAATCCTTCATGTCCAGGATTGAAGATTAGATCTAATCCTTCTTTAAGAATGGGTTTCATATTTTAATTCATCTCAGAAAAACAGAGTATTTCTTATTTTATGAAAATTTAAGCTATTCCCTTCATAGTCTTGGCAAACTTTGAACATTTGCTGACAGGGAACGCTTACAGTATGTCTGGTCAGTAGCACCTTCATAGCAATAGTCCCTCCCCCCCCTCTCTTAAATCAGAGGTGTTGGGATGACTGTTTTTGTTTCTTTGAGTGTGTTTGATAGATATTAATTTGAAAGAATGTATTTTGAAATAGTAGATTGATGGAGAATGTGTGGTTGAAAAAGAAAGAAAAGTTATTGTTGTGATAGAAAATATTATTTTATTGAAAAATGTGTGGTTGAAAATGAGTAGAAGAATGAGAATGAAAAAAATAATGTGTACCAAACGGGGCCTTTTTTACTTTTTGTTGTACAGAATAAATAATTTCATATTTGATGCAGGTTTCAGGATACTGTGGCCTCCTATTAGGAAGCCCTGTGATTCTCTATGAGATGATATCGTTTCTGTGATTCTCTATGAGATGATATCGTTTGTTCTTCCGGGTTTAACAAAGGAAGAGAGAAGATTCCTGGGGCCAGTTGTACTAGGGTCCTCAGTTCTTTTTTATGCTGGCCTAATCTTCTCTTATTACGTTCTCACTCCAGCAGCCTTGACATTTTTTGTTAGTTACGCGGAAGGGGTTGTTGAATCACTGTGGTCTATTGATCAGTACTTTGAATTTGTCCTTGTGCTCATGTTTAGCACTGGATTATCTTTCCAGGTAAAGTTTATTTTTTATCTGCATTATCTCTTTCATTCAGAATATTCCGTTTCAATAATATTATTGTGATTTGCTAGATATGGTTGTAAGTATTAATCACAGTGTTAATTGCAGTTTACCCCTTTTCTGTTGTTTATTTTGTGGATTACCCACATTCTAGTTTGAATTAAACTCCTCTGTGTTTACTACATCTATTTATATTTGTGTAAAATTACTGATGTATTCTCACTGCTTTTTGAATATTTTGATGTTTATACTGAAATAGTGCTGATAGCTGACCTTCCATCATAAATTCTTCTTTCGTCTTCTATAGTGGTGAAATGACTATCCTATCCACAAAGATTGCTTGGACTATTTCTCCAAGGTTATGAAAGTCATTTCCTTCATAAACTAATAAACCCAGGTCATGTTTGGGTTGGAAAGAACACTTTGGTTTCTACAATATTGCTATCTAAATCAGTCTCTGTTTGTGCTCAAGTACAATTTCAAAATGTGCCATTTGAATGAGTGTATTGTTTATGGGCTATTGTTTCTCTGGTGATGTAATTATGTGGCACCATTCTGCTCCTTGCAGAGAGTGCAGTTGGTTGATTTGATAGGAATGGATAAGATGTTTTGGAAGTTGACTTGAGGAAGACCATCTAATTATCTGATTGGAAGAAATAGGTGCAAAAAGATAATAATGTTTGAAAGATGCAAAAAAAGTTTGAACAGCTCGATTGGATCAAATTGTTTAAATCTCAGATGTAATGCAATATTTCTTCTTAACAAATTGATTGACGTCTCGTCTTTTTGTCGTCCTCTACTGGGTCCAGTAATACAGCTGCTTCTTGGGCAACTGGGCTTAGTGTCATCAGACCAAATGCTCTCTGTTTGGAGATATGTACATAGTGGTAGGTGCAGTGATTGCCGCTGCTATACTCACACCATCAACAGATCCTCTTACTCAACTGCTGCTGGCTGGCCCCCTTATGGGTCTTTATTTGGGTGGAGCATGGATGGTAAAGCTTCTTGGCCAATGATCTACTTTACAAAAGTTGATGTGATACCCAAGTTTTATATGGTGTGGGCAGTTTACCAAGTTTCCAGGGATGCCCACATTCAAGAAAATGCCCATACAAGTTATCAGACTGAACTCAGTTTGTTTCTTCTCGATTAATACATTATAATCATTTGCTAGTATGAGCTCCAATGATTTGCCTTATATTAGTTTGGTTACAAAGGGGTCCGTAGTCGGGTTTTGGAAGATTTTGTACCATTGCTTGAAGAAAGAATTGTTTCTTATGTTTAGTGTTCCATAACATAGTACCTTTGCGACCATGTCTCCAAGTGACTGTTGATTGAGCTAAAATGCTCATTTACACTGTTTTGCTGTTCGATACCTAGGTACCTTATTATTATTATTATTTTTTATGTAACATTGCACTCGATGAAAAACTTAGGGTGTGTTTGATAGCCGCCCAATTCCATGGAAATGGAAAACCTTTTCCACTTTTCCACTTTTCATGTGTTTGATATGTTTTCTTCTAGGGAATTGGAATTCCCACTTTGTATCACACGGTCACATTTTCCTCCAAATGCTTGAATTCATTTTCCCACCATTTTTGGTGGGAAAATGGTTTTCCGGGTAATCTGCCTTTTTCTTTTTTTTTAGCAATGACAACAAATTTTATCAACCATTGTAAAAATTTTTTTTACTTTTGTTGACAATTTCTATGCAAAACAAAGTCGAACGAATGGTATTGGGTACGGTAATTTTTTCTAATTTTTTAAATTTTTTTATTTTTTTTACTTTTTGGTAATTTGAACAAATTCTTGACGCAATGGAAGAAAAAATTATCACTTTAATGAATAATTTTCATGAAAAACAATACCAAGCGGATACTAAACTTTCAATATTTTTTAGGTGAAAAATTACATTAATCAAACACAATTAATTACAATTCCCAGTAAAACAATTTCTAGGCAATTCAATTCCCTAGAATTCATTTTCTTTCTACCCATTTTCCACATTTACAATCAAACGGACCCTAACGTTTTTTTAAATATTTTTTATTTTCGAGTGAACCG
>CAIGRL010114520.1:0-10148 GCA_903798325.1 Fraxinus xanthoxyloides
TGAAAATAATGTTTCAAAATGTCTAAAAGAACACATTTTCAACAATCTCAAAATACACACTGAAAACACAAAACTCAAAATGAATTCAAAACTCAAAACACAAAATTGAAATACGAAGAGAACAACTCCTAAACTTTTTTTTGTTTCCGATTTTCAACTCATTTTAATGCATTTTCATTACAAACAGGCGCAACCCTTTTTCTTTTTTCCTCTCACAATGTTCCCAAAAAGTTTGAAAAAAAAAAGATACACAAATTCATTTGTTAGGTTGATTATTTTTTAGCCTCCCACAAAAAAATTATGAAATTGTTCTTTATTACTTTCTAGATTTTTCTCTTTTGAATTATCTCTTTCAATCCTACGGCTTACATAATCAATGTCATGTGTAAAGAGAATAAAATAGAAGATGAGATTGATTTTGACAATGGCACTAAACATAGCCCTATAAATAGGACTAGGGGGTGATCAAGGCAGATAATTCATATACTATTGCCGTCCTCCATAGTATAGGAAGAGAGAGAGTTTTGATTTCATGTTCTTTTATTGTTCTATTCCACAATATTGTGATTCTTGATTTGTTATTGAAATGCTCATTCACCAATTTTAGCTCATACTTTTGGAGAATACTAGGTTGGAAGCTTAAAAATTGAGGGCGTGTTCAGTATAGCTCAAAATCTAATTAAAATTGAAAATACAGTGGTTATTGAGTCTCACTCATATAATAAAAGTTAATAATAATGGATAACTTTTTAATTTTAATCCGATTTTAATCTCTATCGAACAAGCACTAAAGGTAATATTCAAGATTCAGGAAGAGGGTTGAAGCAGTTGCTATCCACACAAGAATTAAAACTCAAAATTTGATCACGCTTCAAGGTTAATTTCGTAATTTTATTTTATAGGATTCACGATTCTTATACCACAAATATAATAGTTTATTAAAGATCCTAGGTCAAGTATTTTAAAAGTAAAATCTTTATTATCCACTTTTACATCTCCAACTATTGATTCAATAGTTTTGTGTTTCCTTCAAAAATAGGGAAGAGATCATGTGGTCTACAATATATTTGGAAGCAATTCATCAACTTCCAACCAAGATAGACTTCAAATTAAGTTTACCCATATATTGAGAGAGGGAAACAAGGTGGCATATATATTGGATGACTGACACTGGATGTAAAGAGAAAAAGTTTCAAATATTGTCCCAGAATGATATCAAAGGAATAAAATAGGTGTAGGTCATATTAGATTGAACAAATGGGAAGGAATAATGCTACTTGTATATAAGCAATTAAATAATGATTTATGTACAGATGATATGTCAAAAAGAGAGTGAATTTAGTATTATTATTCAATTGAAGAAATTCTGATCCAATCATATCTCATCACATCAAGTATATGTAAGCTATTATGTGAACTTATTATGTACATGTAGCTCAACAGAATTTGGATTATCTTTTTTTTTTTTTCCAGCTTTTGTAATGTATTTCTAAAGTTTGCTACTAATTTTTTGTTAGATGTTTGGTTACCCCTCATTTCATTTATATTTGCAATTCATATATAAAAAAGGGTAGAGATACCGTAAAACTTCATAGAAGGAGCATTACATCTGAGTTTGATATAGGGCGTGTTCGGTACAGATTAAAATCGAATTAAAATTGAAAAACTAGCTATTATGTTAACTTTATATTTTCAATTTTACTTATATTTTGAGTTATACCGAACACGTTCATAGTGTTGTTAACAAGAAAACAACAAGTTTTTTTTTTTTATTAAGTATTCTTGGAAATATTTGTTATATTAATTGAAATTATTAAACTCATTACCTTATTGATTGTTATGGAAAATTTACAACTTCGTAATTCGAAAGAGCTAAAATCTTATCAATCTACAAAATCAATTAAATAAAATATTAGCAAACTATAAATCTGTTTTAATCTGTAAACTTACATGGTTGAATATCACGTGCAAAGAGATTAACTAAATATTCTGTGATGAAGGATTTTCAAAGCAGAATAGACTAATTCATTTTATGTTACCCAAAATAAAATTTTAATTTCAAATTTCAATAGTAAAGAGAACCGAAATTCTTCATTTCCTTCTATCTACAACTTACATTTCGAGTTGTGCTAGTAGTACATTAGGGTATACATAAGGGCGTACACCCCTCTCACATGGGGGTTGGACCCACTTAAATAAAAAAATATTTCATACAAGCGGGTCCCAACCCCATGTGAGGAGGGTGTAGACCCTTATTTACATCTTTTGATGTACAAGTAGAAAAATTCATTTCGAAATTAGAATTGAAAATGAGATATTAGTTTATGAAATTTTATCAAAATCTACGAAATATATGAGAATCCATAAAGCTCTAATTTGAGATCACCACCTTAGATTGCATCAATCACTTTTGCTTTCACTATAATTTGTCAAAAAATATGTTAACCTTTTCGTAGCCTAGAAATTATTTCATGGATGGTCAAAATCTCAAGTTGAATCGACGAAAGATAATACAAAATCTGGTAAGCCATACGAAAATTAGGAAAATATTACAAACAACTTTTTAAAAAATTATTGCATATTTTTCTCATTAATTATATATGTATGCATTCACAATCCACCAATTAAGCTAGAAAAAAAATCCTCTCTTAATCCTAAAATCATGGTCATTTCAATAGTTTATTTTTGTTTTCTGCTATCAATATCCATTGTTTCCATGTCCATATTTCCTATGGCTGAAGCAGGAACTAGAGGTTTTACCATTGATCTAATCCATAGAGAATCTCCACAGTCTCTGCCTTGGCAACATTCAGTTAATGCTTTGAGAAGATCATTTAATCGTCTCAATCATTTGAGGAGGATAGATTACTCCACACAATCGCCTGTTGTAGACATTATTTCTGATAGTGGTGAATTTTTCGTGAAATTTTCCATCGGTACACCACAGGTTCCAATCTTAGCGACTTTTGATACTAGCAGTAACCTTATATGGACGCAATGCCTACCTTGTCTTAAATGTTTTAAGCAAAATTATTCCATCTTTACGCCTAGCCATTCTTCAACTTATAGGCAGCTGGATTGCAATTCTGTCTTGTGTAAGGCATATCCTGGCGCAACTTGTGACAAGGCTAGTAAAAGTTGCATCTATTCTGAGTCATATGCAGATGGATCGTTTTCTAGTGGTGATTTTGTGACAGAAACTATTACTTTAGGCTCTACTAACGGGGAAAAAATTTCAATTCCTAATGTTGCTATTGGGCGTGGACGAAAAAATGGTGGTAAATCTTCTGCTGGTGATTCAGGCATTGCTGGTTTTGGATCCGGGAAAGTCTCGCTTATTTCACAACTAGGTTCTTCAGGGCAAGGAAAATTTTCATGTTGCTTGGTGTCATTTTTATCCGAGACTTCAAACTCGAGTAGACTGCATTTTGGTAACGATGCAGTTGTTTTTGGTAGTGGAGTTGTATCGACTCCTCTAGTTTTCAAACCCAATGAAACTTGGACTATCTTAAAGGATTACTACATGACCACATGGTCCCCCCTATTTACCTCTCTCAAAATCAATTTAATCATATTTAGCTAAGCTAATTAACCATATCTTTATATGAATCTGATTAAACCTTAACCAGATGCATTCAAGTTCTAAAAATCAGATTAAATAACCATAAAAACATAGTGTGTGTGTGTGTGTGTGTGTGTGTGTAGAATCTTGGAAACCATGAAATCTCTCCCAAATGCTCACCCTCGGTAGTTTGAATAAGTGTAAAATCACACTTATGAACATTTATTCGTCCTTGAATAAAGCAGAATATAGACTCAACCAAAATGTAAACACATATACTTGGCCCAACGTATATTATTCAATGTTTCCTCGTAGTAAATATCTAAATCTAACAAAAGAATAAACAGTTATTTCACAACTCCATATGTAGTATATTTAGCCTTTGAGTGTGCGAATCATTCTCATTTACATTGATGCTACTTGAATCTAGTTATGCACTTCAACTTCAAAAAGACCTTTTCGCCCAACAAAATCAAATCCCAAATATGTCTCCGAACTTATAATAAACATGTTTTTAATATGATTCTAACTAGGGTGATTGGAATAATAACAAAATACTAAAATTTTAAAAGGTTCTAAGGTAGCGACTTACACATCTAATTTCAACTCATCTATAGGTATAATCAAGAATGAATACGATTTACATTAAAAAAGCTAAAAATGGAAACCTAACATGGTAACTAGAGATGCACAGACTAAGTTCAATAGAAAAACTAGTTACGATTGATTCGATGAGAAAATTTTCTGAGTTTTAACTTCTTTCGTGTTCTACAATGCAAATAAATGCTACCTAAGAAAGATTGATTAGGATAAATTATGCTTTTAATGCTAACCATATCTTATAAACAATACAAGTGGAATATTATAGGGTGTTTTTTTTTTTTTTTTTTAATAGAATACCACATATATTTATGCAAACTTAACTATTTCTATGAGAATTTTACAAAGGCGAATTATGTAGCCCATTTGCCACAAAAAAAATCTTTATGGTCGAAATAATGAATACAATTGAGAATCGAAGTTTTATAAGAAAAATAAAGTGTTTGATCTATTTGCGAGGCTTACATGATGGCTCACAATTCAAAAAGTTATGTTAACTAATTAGTCAAGCGAGTACGATAAATCTTATTAAGCACTCGTTTGATTCTCATTATAATTCTCATTCTTCTAATCATTTTCAACCACACATTCTTTAATAAAATAATATTTTCTGTCTCATCAATAACTTTTCCTTTTTTTTTACACATTTTCCATAAATCTACTATTCCAAAATACATTCTTTCAAATTAATATCTATCAAACACACTCTAAGTGATGTTAAACGCGAAAGCTATGATCCTAATGCATTATATTTCAATTGTACTCTTTTTTGTCTTCCTTGTTCTAGGTCAACTTCTTCTATTCGTGTTGGAGATTGTTTGAATTTATGGGTGAGTTAATGATTTTAACAAGTCATTGATCTTTCAATAGGGTACAATCTAGACCATCAATCATGAAATGTTGTAATTTAATGATTGAAATGAATTCATGTCAAAAGATGCGACTGTTAAGAATAGACACATTGAAATCTATAAATTAGACCTTCATAATTCCATTTTATTCACTCAGAATCAATTCCAAATAATTGATTTCTATTTTTTCCCCAAATTCTGTCAAATAATTTCCAAATTATTTTCGAGTTTTGTGTTCGATATTTAATATTCTATATCATTCGGTCTTGAAGAGTGTATTCAAGTTTTGATTCATCCGAAAAAACATTGTATCTTGGGTGACAAACATCTATTTGATATTCTTAGCACCAAGTATGGACAAAATTTGTCTTAAGAATATTTGCATTCGCATACCCCGTTTCATTTCATTTCCTTTTGCAATTTCTATATTTCAGTATGTGGGAATTTATGCACATATTTTGATTTCGATAAATCAAAATTATATTCGATATTTTGCAAATTTAAGTTGTGATTTTATTGTCTATGCATGCACGCATTTTAGTTAATTGAATATAATTCATACACCAGTTTATCCAATGCTAAATGCCAGAATCAAACACAAAAAAAAACACCATATATGTTCGCCCAATCTCACTGGGGCCTGAAGTTCACCAATAATGGTTATGCCTCCGTTGGAGCTCCACTTCGTAGTGGATATCTCACCGTTGCACTAAACTTCGTCAAAAATTCAGTTACCACTCACTACAAAGAAAAGAACCCAAGCAGTCTCCTTTCACCTATCAATTACATTCAACAAATGGAGGATTCTCTAATTGAAAAAAATCACACTCTCAAATCGCACATAAAGCGCTCATCCACTAAGAAGGATTTACGAGTATAAATCTGTATATATAAGTGGTGCGGCTTCTTTGAGGGAAAGAGCAGACTAAGGTTCGTACAGATTATGCAAATAAGAGAAGGTTCCCCTATATATCATGTTCCACCATAAGTTGTCACTCCGTTTACAATGCGACTTCAAGTCAAACCGGTCAGCCTCAGATTTGTGTCACAAAGTCAATATTTTTTGAGTTTTGCTATGTTACCATTCACCTTGACATAATGGGTGACCAAATGCCCAACACAGCAAACTCATTTTTTTAATGCTGGTTCGATCTTGTTTGAAATGAGCCTTTAAGCCTCCTTAATCTCCTTCCTCTTTCCTTTCCCTTTAATTTGGCCCTTGCATTCTCTAAATTTCTCATGTTTTCTTGTTGGTGTATTACATACTTGGGTATGATCACATCGCCATTTATGCTCGTTTGGTCATTCCTTCAGTCGTGAGTCAGGACATATACCTCCTTGTTTTTTGGATATTCTTGTTATCTACCACCGCAACCCCTTATGCTTGGTTTATCTTTTAACACGTTGATTTTTCACTTCATTTTTTTTTTTAAGAAATCGAATGTAATTCATCGACTGTTAGAATTATTCATCACATATCAAACATCATTTAAAAATATAAAAGACTTAATCATAATAAACGTTATATATTTATCAAGATTTGCTGCAATCAGTGGGCTTAAACGATATAATCTTCTTGATTAGGTCATAGCCTATCAGAAAGTTTCGTTGTGCCATGTTGCCAAAAAGGCCAACTTCTACTGCTGGTCCGAACGCCAAGCAATAGACGTTCTTTTCAAATTCAAAGAATGTATTTTCTGAATTCAACTTCACATCAGCTCCTTTAAAGTGAAACGTAATTACTGGAACTTTTATGTGCTTCTTAGAATAGTAGCACAAGTCAAAAATCAACAGTGGATCGTTGAAACGCCTCAACTTAACCGTCCTCTTCAGTGCTTTTAAGAGCTTGTTGTACAAATCTGTATGCAAGAAAGTCATTGTTGTTCCAGAATCAATGACCATGTTACCTTCATGAGAAGCCTTGGTAGCATTTGCCATAATCGAGGGATTGTAGAAATCCAATCTCTTATTCCCTAAACTGATACCTTCCAATGTCAAATAATAGAAAGTTTTCCCGGATTTGAAAACCATAGGGGTTGATACGGCCCCTTTACCACGAACAACTGCATTTTCACCAATGTTCAGTTTACTGGAGTTCGAGGCCTTCAAACTGGACACCAAGCAATAAGAAAATCTCCCTCGAACTGAAGAGCCTAGTTGTGAAATTAACGAGACCTTTCCAGATCCAAAACCAGCTATGCCTGATTCACCAGCATTAAATATACCATCATTTTTAACTCCACATCCAATTATGGCCTTAGGAAGCGATACATTTCTGCCTTTTTTAGCGCTTAGTGTAATGGTTTCTGTTACCACATTACCATTGGTAAATGATCCATCAGCATAATACTGGGAATATAAGCAAGTTTTGTTATTCTTGCCACATGTTGCCTCTGGATAAGCCTTACATGAGGAAGAACTGCAAGCAAGCTTTCTATATGTGGAAGAATTACGGGGATTAAAGATAGGATACTTTTGCTTAAAGCATTTGACACAAGGTTGGCATTGTGACCAAATAAGATCACTGCCAGTATCAAAAATCGCTAAGATGGGAACCGGTGGTGTCCCAACATAAAATTTCATGAGATATTCGCCATTATCAGAGATAATATTGGTCGATTGTGTGGAGTGATCTGTCATAAAACGATTAAGTCGATTAAATGATCTTATCACACCATTGATGGAACGTTGTAAAGGCACCAATGAAGAATTATACGACGGAGACTGTGGAGAGTCTCTATGGATTAGATCAATGGAAAAACCACTTGTGCCTGCTTCAGTCATTGGAAATTTCGATATGGAAATGATGGAAATCGCAATCATAAAAGCAATGAAATCCATGGCAATGGCCATGATTTTTGAGGACTGAAACAAATTAAATTTCGAGATTAATTAGTGTATTAGAAATAAGTGCGAAAGCGTATTTTTATACTGATGTCAATATGTTCTCAAGCCAAAAGAGGAAGAAGTTTGTAATATTTTGCTATGCAAATTCAGCAGTTTTTACTAGATTGTTTGTGTTTTTTCATCAAATCAACTTTAGATTTTTACAATCTGAGTATCAGTTGCAATAAATTTACAAATATTGCTTTCATCTCATAATTGATATTCTTTCTAATTCCTCAAAGTTAGCTGGCAATATGGTGAAATTCAGGTGAATGCATCATTTCATTTATCAAAACTCTAGATTTTCAAGACTGTCAAATACCAAAAATGGCTATACTTTTACAACCTCTATTCAAACTGTCAAATATAAAAAATGGTAATACTTTTAAACTTCTTGAATAGGCTCTTTATTAGTCTAAATCGTCTTTATTTAAGAGAGTCAAATTCATTTTTAGAAGTTCAACAAATTCGCTCCATAAAAGTTCAGAAACAATAATGCTGCTTGCACACGATAGTTGACAGGGGCTTTTGATAGGTATGGGTGTTTTTTTTTTCTCTAATTGTCCAATGAAATGTTATCCCGTGTCCCTATTTTTTAACCATGAGATTGGCTTGGAAAATGCAGGTTGTCAGGGTGGTGATGACGAGAAGACTTACGACCTGGGCCAATAATAAAATTGATGCTAGCCAGCTGGTTGTCACAAGAATAATTAATTTCTCATTATTTCTATAATCATGAAAATGTGGAAAATAATTATTCGATGAACATACACAGTTTGTAGATAAGAAAATCTGTAATCAGCCAATAACAAGCTATATCTCCCAACATAAAAGAATGAATCCACTTTTTCTTTTTCTTTTGCTTTTTCCTTTTAGAGTTGTTTCCCCTTCAAGTGGAACGGTTTCAGTTGTAACTAATATAATCTTTTGCTGATAACACCCTATTTTGTACAATGAGAGACCTATTAGAAGCCATCGCTACAATCAACAATTCAAATATAGATAGTCAAACTCACTCCGTGTATGATAGTTTTAGTGATTTCATTTTCTGATTTTTCCAATGCAAAGCAATAATATTTACTAACAAGAATCCAAAATTAAGTTGTTTACAATGAAAGACAAAGGCTATCAAGTCTAATACTTCATAAATTGTAGACAACATTGTTTTGTCAAAATCCAGGAGGATCCACGAATTTAGCTGGTAGGTCTAAAATTCGTAGATTTTCCACTGAGCTGAAATTCATGGACTCGTAGTCAGTCAACGAGCTGAACCCAAAAAAAAAAACTCGAGCTCGGCTCGAGCTTTTTTGGGCTCAATCCGAGCAAAGCCCAATAAAAACGAATGAGGCTCGGCTTGAGCTTTCGGCCAGAGCCTTAGCAGGCCGAGCCTACTCGTTTTTTTTAATGTTAAAAATAGCTGCCTTTGCACCTGCAAAGGGCAGCTATTTGCAATAATTTTTTTTTGTTTTTTGTTTTTTTTTTAACATGGGCATGCACGTCCAGGCCTTTGGCCTGGGCTTGAGCCTACGCCACAAAATAGGGCACGATCCGGACTCGATTCGGGCTTTTTCTAGGTTGAGTTTGAGCCACTGAACTTTTTTGCCATCCCTATGGACTCGCCAATGGACTAAACTCAATAAGTGAAGGTTGATTTTAGTCAATTCATCAAAAAAATGTACTTTCACTAGATTAATCGATCTTTGGAAAGAAAAAAAAAAAAGTTCCTACTTTTTTCCAGGAGGAGGTTAACCTTTTATTGAATTCTAAAAATTGCACACAAAAAATTACCATATCCTTAAAAATCCAACACTCCAACAACCGTTAGGGAAACAACAATTCATGTTATCCAATAATAAGTCAACGACGACACAATAATTCAATAATAAGTCGACAAGGCAGTTGCAATTCAACAATTTTATTTCAATATCAAGTATTGTCAACATCAGGTATTGTCAACACACACAAAAATAACAAATAAATGAAAAACATATCAAACACGTTGAATGTTAAATGTGCATGAAGTCGAGTTGGAAGTAACCAACATGTGGCAAGGTTGTAAGCATAACCATTGCAGTCTTCCTTGTGATGTTCTACCATGGACCATGCTATATCTACATCAAGTATGACATAAAATGTTTACATAATGCTTAGTGGCATTCTATCCAATGATAGTTTAAAACGCAATCATCTCTTACATCTAATCACCTCCTGCCACATACATGTCTGGCACTGCTTTTGGACGTTTTCTT